>JBBBDQ010000239.1:9217500-9297500 GCA_037127315.1 Ascarosepion bandense | reverse complement strand
GTAAATATTATATGGCATTATTGGTGCGTTGGATGGAAGAAATCGCCAAAACAAATGCCACAAATGTAAAAGAAAAAGTGATCCTTCACCAGGACAACGTACCGTGTCACAAGTCGATCGCAACGATGGCAAAACTACATGAACTGTACTTCGAATTGCTGCAGCATCCACCCTATTCCCCAGATCTGACCCCCAGCGACTACTGGCTTTTTGAAGAACTCAAAAGAATGCCCCCTGGCTTCAATGAAGAAATGATATCAGACACTGAGGCGTATTTTGAAACCGAAGACAAATCGTTCTATAAAAACTGCATCGAATTGTTAAAGACGCGTTAAAATCAGTGTATCACCCTAGAAGGAGACTATGTTGATGAATAAAGTCGAATTTAGCCTAAAATGTGTTTATTAGTTAGAACCGGGATTTATTGAGTGATGTGTTAATATATATATATATTATATGCATGTATTTTTGTTTATGATCACAATCTCCACCTTGTCAGAGGATTGACGTGAATTTTCTTAATTCTAACTATAATCTTTTAAAAAAACTCTTCTAAAATACATGCAAAATATGGAAAATACACAGAAAAATTATATATATAATAAAAAAATCACAGTTTTAAATCCACGAGAAGATTCCTAACGATATAGCAGTAATAAATCCAGGAGATGTTTGGTAAATAGTCCCAATGGTGCCTAGTAATATTAGTTCAAATATTAAAATTGGTCCAGCATAGAGCTCGATGCAATTTTAAATTACAGAGCAGATATTCATTTATTTAATATGTAATTATATTTGTACCCTATTTTTTTATATTGCTTAGAATTTAAATTTAGACACCCTTAATTTTATTCATGCAGGCTTCCCTTGACCTCTCCTGCTGCCTTCCTCTCTCAAAAGAAGTAGGCTACTATTAACCTTCTCTCTTTCCTCTTTTCTATACCAACCTTCCTTACTTTTTTTTTCCTTACGAACCTTTATTTCCGGTATACTAGAATTTCTCCAGTTTTCGTCCGACTGGGGTTTAACAATGTATTTCTCAAGTAGACAGGTCGAAATAGGTATTCTCGAAATGCAAAATTTTAATTTTCACATTATATATATATATATATATATATATATATATATATATATATATATATATGTTTGTCGCCGAAGAAGCGAGGTTTTTCCTCGCTGAAATGGGCATACTACATATGTAATTTTCGGATTTTTATTTGAATATATATATATATACTAGCAGTATAGCCCGATGTTGCTCGAGTGTAATGAAAGCTTTAAAACTAATCCATGGTCCTGGAGCTCAGACTCAGCATAAAGAATATTTGTGTGAAGTTTGGTGAGAATCGGATAAAAATTGTCGATTTGTATAAAGGACATACAAACATCTCGCCTTATATATATATATATATATATATATATATATATATATATATATATATTATCGATTTTATGCACTATTGTAAGAACAGCAACCTTGAAACTTCTGAATATCGTTTCTTATGTCTATGTCTATGAGTGTATCAAATTTGATTAAAATCGGACCACTCCTTCTATAACCCGATTTTTTCGATTATCGATTTTCAATATTTATCGGGGGTACTTCGACACAAAATCTAGCTAAGAACACTCGCAGACGCTTATAGGAGAACTGTGTAAATTTTCTAGAAAATCGGTTCAGCCGTTTCGGAGTCTATAGATAGCGGGGACACACAGGCACATGCCCACACACAAAGTTCCATATATAAATAAGTTTATATATTTATATATATATATATACATGCCAGTGATAAAATGAAGTGAATGATACATATGTTGCAATTTTGCAAGTCTGAAAACTAAAAGTTATCGCGTGACTTCGTGAAACTGTTACTTTAAGTTACTATTCAACTTAAAGTAGTGAACAAGAGACAAAAAACGGGAAAGTTGTTTTCGTTTTTTGTTTTTTTTTAAATACACTTCACGTCAAACACATGTAGTTGACTTAATGGGTGATCTATCCGTTAAGCCGTAACAAATTAATTATCAGAAGATGGGAGAATCAATCAATCGGTGTGCTTTTGTTCTAACTAGACTCTTTGACTCTTGCCTTGATGAGTTTTGACTTTAGGCACATACTAGTGAAGCCAAGTTTTATCGGTTGCAATTAACGTCAGAAAGCCTTCGGTGTTTTGATCCCATTTGTTTAAAATTGCAGTTGAAAGCTATGTTCTCGCCTGTTATTGATCTGGGTGTAACAGTTTTTGTACTTAAGGAGCAAATTGCCCAACTTTAATTTTTTCAGATAAAATTGTGTGTGACAAGCTTTCTGAAGAGTCTGGGGCGTTAGCTATTATTTCTACTGTTAGTCCTCGCTCGCCATTATTTAAATCCCGAAAGAATCAATTTTTTCCTCACATATTGATTGACGTTGATGATTTTCCGATCCGTTCATCATCTTCGACCTTATTTGAAATAAAATATCCATGTGTAAATTGCTGATATCTTCGGAGAATTTGGTTCATATATCTTTATAAAAAAAACTGACAATTTTCACAATATTCCAATCAAGTTTTAACATAAATATGATGTTAGTTCTAACTTCAGTTTTATAAGTATTGCATACTGCGCAAAAGGTGTTGTTTTTAAACTGGCGTAAAATTCAATGTATGACCTCCAAATTCTCCATTTTATATACAGGTTGCAGTTTTTTTATACTAATGCTCACCCATTATAAGACCGAAGAGCCACTTAATGTAGTGTTGTATGTGTGTGAAAAGGTAAGAGGTGAATTTTACGACTAGGTTATGGCGGATAGATAAGAGTCAACTATATACTTGAAGAGGTTTAGATTTTAGTGATTAGGGAAAACATCCTACTGGGAAGAATTTGTCTGACGGAACTTACGTCTGACTAGTGGAATGCGAATGGAATGGGGATGATTCACACTTGTGTATGTAGTATAATAAGTCCCAGTTGTAAAGGTCAGCGATGGTGGGACTAAGGAATATACTCCCTTGTGGAAATTAATCGAAACGCCTGCTTTAGTTTCCTTTCTTTCAAAATACGGTCAGTTTTAGATCCACTGTAGTGATAGAGTTTAATCAATTTCTATTTTCCTCAGATTAGGTCATTTGCAGTTGTGTGCAGCAATATGAATTTGTTTTCGGGGTGTATGAAGAAATTTGTTTGGCCTTGAAAAATATTGCGTCATCCATGATTACATCAGATTTTTATCACGCCCAGACATTATCGTCTCGACTGCCGATTAGTTGTCCTACGACCACTGTTTGCGATAAACGTTACTCCTAGGAAGCGTACGAAAATTGTAACGCTGTACGAACACACGAGCAAGCCTTACAGAGATATTGTTGATGTCAGCCATTTAACTGTCAGTGGTGTCGTCAAGGCGAAGAAATAAACTGGGTCCATCAGTTCAAAACGTACAGAAAAATTCGGTCGGAAGAGAAAAAACGACAGGGAAAGTGCGGAAGAACATAGAAAGTTATTATTCGTTTTGTTTCAATTAATTTGAACAAGGGTTTAGCTCTTCAGTACACATACCATAGAAATAGCAACAGAGCAGCGACATCTTCTCTGCTAGAAATGTTTTCTTTTTAATCATTTTATTCCAAACCAGGCGGGACTGCCACTAGCGCGCATGGGATTACAGTGAGAGAAAAGTAAGGAAAGAATTAAACAATGAACGGAATTAAAAAGATAGAAGATGACAATTTATCTTACATTTATATTTTTGGAGATTGTAATTGCAATGTTTGTTGTTGGAGACAATCGATGTTTGTTAAACATCGACTATCACCATTGTGGGTCAACAGGATGGATGATGATTAATGAGAGAGCGAAGACGAACCCTGCTAGCGTGCTTCGTGTCCCTTCTTATATTTTTATTCCCTTTCGGATTCTCAGGAGCCGTAACCCCTATGACACCAGAGGTTTTTTCCTTTTATTGATCAGAACATTACAGTGCTTTTTTTTTATTTTTTTTTAAACTGGAGAGAGTTCATTCAATATGGCTGAAGAACTTGTATATGTTTTTCTTTTTTTTGTTTTGTTTTGTTAGTAACCAAGTCTTTTGGGTGGCCGTCTTGTCCGGCTTGAACATCTTAGGTTTAGAGTTGTGTGTTTTGCCCGGTTGTCTTTAGGTTTTGGTGGTGTCACCACATGTGTGTGGCTCTCATCTTCAGATGAGGAGTAATCGTGTAAGTTATGTGTTGGGTTTGTTGGTTGTTGAGGGATTTTTTTGAAGAAGCTGGCATTTCTTGTAGTTTGGTTGCCCTCGTGTGTGGCGGTGATCATGGATCCCTTTTACTTTGTTACAGTCATTGGGTTAGGTTGGTAAGGTGTGAGGGCTTTTGCGGTATGGTCGCTTTTTACGACGACTGTGTCACCCACACTGAGATCATTAGGTTTCACATGTGCCTTTTTATCGGTCTCTTGGCTTGTGTGTCACGCTCCCTAATGCTAGGGTCCTCGGCTATAGGTGTGGTTAGGTGTGGCAGGCGGTTTTTTTATGGTCCGGCCAAATAGGACTGAGGCTGGGGCTACGCCGGTGGTACAGTGTGGCTTTGTCCGGTAGTTCATCAAGAATTTGAATAATTCCTGCTTCCAGCTTCGGCCTTTGGTTAGGGCAGCTTTGATGGACTTTTTACAGTGCGCATAAAGCGTTCTGTTTCGCCATTGGGTTGGGGCCATAGGGATGTTATTTTTGTGTGCCTGAATCCGGTGATGGAGGCATAGGCTTTGAAGTCATAGCTGTTGAATGATGGGCAGTTGTCCGTTTTGAGGAATTCGGCGAATATCTTGTCCAGACGGGGTATGACTGATGTTGTTGAGATGGAGTCTAGGATGTTAACACCAACATAGCGTGAGTATTCATCTGTGACAACAAAAAGGTACTTTGCATTTTGGAGGTGTCCAAAGTCAGCACTGACTTCTGCCGATGTAGCTGCTGGTAGTGGAGACATTTGCAGTGGCTCTCTTGCCGGTTTGTGAGTACCGAGTTCCTGATGTTTTCTTCCACTAAGGGCTGCATGTTCTTGAACCAGACCTTTTATCGGAGGAGGGCCATGGTTTTCACAATGCCCTGATGTCCGGCATGTGCTAATTTGACAGCTCTGTTTTGTAGCTCCCTTTGAGAATTATGCTGTCCTTATGTGCTAGTGATAGTTCGGCACGGTTGGCATGCAGGGTGTGGAATGTTGCTTTGCTTATGCCGTCCTCAACACTATGCCATTTGTTGATAAGAATAGCTTGGATGACGGTGGTAAATCTCTTGTTTCTATTGCAAGTTCATCAGTTGTCATTGCTTTGGGGGCTGAAGTTGAGAGGGTGTAGTTTATATATTCCTCTGCTATTTTCTGTTCTCTGCCGCTTGGTGACAGGTGCACAATCGATGATTGCTAAACATCGACTACCACCATTGTGGGTCAACAGGGTGGATGATGCTTAATGAGGGAGCGAAGACGAACCCTGCTAGCGTAGTTGTCGTCCCTTCTTATTATCCCGTTCCCTTTCGGATCCGCAGGGGCCGTAACCCCTGTGACACCAGAGATTATTTCCCTTTTATTGGTCAGTTACATTACAGTAGTCCTCAAGGAAATAAGTCAGTGAAAGAGAGTTCCACGGGCGATAGGTGCTCGTCAAAGCAGTTACCATGAAGATTGCAGGATGGAAAACGTATTAATCTAAGTTTATTTTTAACATAATTTTTCCATGAATTTTTTAATGATCTTCCTAACCATCTATGATTATTTTCTAGTGCGTTACTATTTTAGTATTGTGGAGAAGATGAAGTCAACTTTACAGTTGAGGCACAGGAGATTTGTTAATCCTTTGAAAGAGTTTAAAATCGACATGATGATAGGGTAATGTTTTTTCCTTTCTGTTGACATTCGTTCTGATGAAAAGAGACTTCCATCTATTTTCTAATTTACATGTCAAATCTCTGTTGTTATTGTTTATCGCTGCAATTTATGGCCGGATACACAGACTTTTGAAACCTATTCATTTACCATGCGGCACCTGTCATTATTCTATTGTTAAAACGAATTTTATTTGGTTCCTTAACTGAAAAAATTAGTTTGATTTTTAGTAGACAGTGTGTCAGCTTAGTGTCGTTTTCATCCCAGTGATCATTACAAAATGTCCCTTTTAGGATAGCATATAAAATCAGGTTTTTCTAGGTGAGCTTCAGCGCATTGTTAACGAATCCTGTTTACATTAGATGCACGTTGAACTGTATTAAAAATTGTTCAAAGCGTTTAAGAAATCTACTGTTTGATAATTTCGGCGTGTAGGAATACTTCAAAATTAATGACGAATCCAGCATCTAACATTTTATGGACTGATTTTGTTTAGGCCGGGTCACTCTATGATTGCTACTGGTATCATGTAACGCAATATTACCTTCCTTATTGTAAGGTCAGCGACTACTAAATCGGTTCTCTCACTAGACTGCTTGCTATGCATAAATTAATATTTCTCCGGCTTTCAACCAAGATGTGTGGAAGGAACTGGTCAGATGCTCAGCTACGCAGCGACCTTACGACCACAACCGGTCATGAGGGGGTGAGGATTATTATGATGATTATCATATTTTTCAGAAAGAGAAATGTTTGAATTGAGAAAAATTCACTTAAGGGCATATTTAATTTAAGTTAAGAGGCATTTATGAAAAACACTGAAATGTCATCGCATCAAAATAAGTAGTTTTCTCGTTGTTGGTTATATTAGCCTGATCTTCACTAGCGATTAGTCGGTTGCTAGACGCATTAGCGTTTGCGGACAATTCGCCGAAGAATAATTCGCCGACAGAAAATTGACCGATAAACAATTCACAGACAGGACAAATGGTCGACGCTTTAAATCTTTTCAAGTTCATGCTCTCATCCAGTTTTTGTTTTTTAGAACATCCTTTTTAAGCTCTTCAGTCGGTCATCGTGGAGTTTGTCAAGACAGAGCGAGGGTTCAGAGAGCTTTTACTTGAGGGATACGCCTATGTTGTTGACAAAACTGGAGAATCTAAAAGTTACTGGAAGTACGAACAATGAAAACTGTGAAACGCAAGACTGACAACAATCGATAATGGAATTAGCAGAACACCTTCGGAAGACTCGCATTCACCAATACCTGGACAGTTCGCCAACAGTTTCTAAAAAAAAAAAATTAAAAAATAAAAACAGGTGAGAGCTTGAACTTAAAAAGACTTATATCGTCGACCAATTATTCTCTCTGTGAATTCTCTGTCAGTGAACTGTACCAATTGCGTTTTAGCAAATGTCCGGCTACCCGAATTAGCTTACCTCAAAATTGTTAAGAGAACGACTGAGTTTGTTATAATAGAAGCTTTGTTTGGATACAAAATCATGAGCTTGATGCACCCAGTGAAGACCGAACGCACTTCTATGAGTTTTGCGTTCTTCCGTTTCCTAACAATATATAGTTCCTCAACAAAAGCATTACTTTAGTCCAATGAAATCCTAGAGGACGGAACATGTCACACAGAATTGTTTCTACTTTCCCGTTCATTTACGTTCTATTGTTATAATTTATATATTATATTCTCTATATTGTCCACATGGAAATACATCAAATACTAAATAATTATAAAAAATTATTAATATCAGTTCATACATTTTAAAATCGAAATATTTTTTACTAAGATGGATCAAGGAAAGAGTGAACGCATGGGATGCTAGGAGCATCCTACTACATTTTTACCAAATTATGTATGTAATTTTTAAAAGTAATCTGTTGAAGAACGGGAAACAGTAGCGAAATTACCTTTTTTTAAAAACTTCGCAAAAGGTCGAAAACAGCACATATGCGATAAAATATATATGCAACAATCAAACTGAAAATTACAACATAAACTTAACACGGTATTTTTTTTAAAATCATTTCACCCCGAGCAAGGCGGAAACGCCACTGATGTGCAGGGGGCTACATAACTGTAAAAAGATTAATTAGAAAAGAGTGAGGAGTACAAACTAGTTAGAAAGGAACAATAGAAAGCTGAGAAAGCAGGTGCGATGACAGATACATAGGTGGAGAGAAAGAGAAGGTTATACAGGGGAGGGGAGAGAGCTAGAGTCCAGTGGTTAGAAGATGAGTATTGACTTTGCATTTAAATTTCTGGAGGTTGTAGCCGTCAGGAAAGCAAGAATACAGGAGCGAGTTCCACAGGCGGGAAGTGCGAGAGAAGAAGCTGCAGGAATAGAATTGTCGTCTGCATTTGGCTAACCTGACTGTGAATGGGTGGGACCCAGTTGCCAGTCTGGTTGCACGAGCAAACACCTATTGAGGAGGCATCAGTGACTTAAGTTTGTCTGAGCAGAAGCCATGAAAGTATTTATAGAACAGACAAAGGGAGGCCACATTTCGACGATGGGGAAGTGGCTACAGTCGAATCGCCAGATCAGTACCTATCACATTACAAACTCTGTTTGCTACAAGGAATATACAAGAGAAGCCTTGAGGAATTGAAATAAATGAATATATGACAACTAAAAAGATTTTTCATAAACCAACACATTCGGTGCATCAGTTGCTCATTGTCATGAGACTGATCATAATTTCAATTTAACAATATATATAATCTTCTATGTATTGTGTCTCTTCAGGACGTATACGATCATGGCGATCTACATATCCCTATCCCTTTTTGCTCTTAACACCTCTTCTTCGTCATCCTAAATCCTGCTTCACCATCCATCTACGCCATCAATATGCTTTCCCCTGTCTCTCCTTCCCGCTATCCGTCCTGTGAGTATTAGATTCTTCAAGCCCTCCTTCCTCATTACATGAAGCAGAAACTTCAAGTGTCTTTTCCTGATGTTAAGTATTAATTTCCATTTCGTTTCCAAAACCTCGTCGTTGCTCACATGCTTGGTCCATGGTATCCTCACCATCCTTCTGTAATACCATATTTTGGTCCTTCCAGTCTTTCCCTTATCTTTGATGAGATTGTCTAGCATTCGCTGCCATATTGAAGGACACACATCGCTTAGCAGTCCATTCTCTCGTTTTTACTCAGCTTCTGGAATGCTTCCTTGGCCATGCCACTACACCTTCGGATTTCAGTGTCGCACCTCCCGTCCTCTGTTAAAACACATCCCAGGTATTTAAATTTCTGTGCCTGCTTCATTTTAGTATCCCTGACATGTAGTTTGCATTTTAGGTTTCTCTTTTTATTGAGGACCATGCATTCAGTTTTCTTTTAGTTTATATGTAGTCCTTTCTTTCCGCTTTTTAAAACTGTTTCATGTAGGATGTATCGTAGCTTTACTTTCTGAGTCAGCTAAGGAGACTGTATAATCTGCATATCTTATATTGTTCAGAATGCAGCCGCCCAAGACGAATCCTGGCAAGATTTTCCTGGTATTGTCTCGTTGTATAGATTGAATAAGTCTGGTGAGAAAACACATCGTTGTCTTACATCTCTCTCTCTCTCTCTCTATATATATATATATATATATATATATATATATGAGCAGAGTGACGTAGTTTGATATATATATATTATTACTGTATATATTATTACTATAAATTATAGTTTAGAACATGTACAAATTACAATCTACTACAAAGTGTACATTTTGTTTTCGACATTGAAAGGACACTGTCTTATCAGGTAGTGTCAAGGGAGATAGAAAATTCGTTTCGTTATATTGGTAAATTTTGTGTGAGAGGTAAGGGGGTAGAGAAAAATGAAAAATCAGAATTTGAAGTTGTATATTAGAATTTGATCACAAAGAGGAAAATGGGTGAGAAGGAGAGGGGTGGTAAATGGATATGTTGAAAAAGTTTAGTGACAGTAGAAAATAAAGTATGGTCATTTACAGCTTTTTATGGCCCGGCCTTTCGGTTTAACAAAGAGGAAGAAGTAAGAAAATGTATATGAGGTGAGAGGGAGCAGGAGAGGATGGGCGAAAAAGAGAGAGGAACTGGTAGTGGATAAACATATCTGTATTAGTGAAGTATAAGGCTACAATTTTTTTGTGGGGAGGTGTTTCTTAAAAGGATGGTGAAATCCTATACATAGGCGTAGAGGTTATTAAAGGTTCCTTTTTATCTTTAAATTTTAATTTATAAATTAAATACAGTCTAGACAGGGGTTTTAAAATAGGCTGACACTTTTGCCGTTAAAATTGAAAGAAGTAATCATTTATTCCCCAAAAAGAGAAACTTTTTTTCAAATTTAAAGTGAATCTCAATTCTGATTAGTTAAATTGAACACACACATAAATTTTTCTGTCTTTCCATTTTTACAAATAACAAACGTATTGTTTTCTATGTTTAATTGAAAATAATTTTCACAACAATGAACTATCATTGCCTGATGACGAGGTAGATATCTCGAAACATAGAAAATTCTTTGTCACAATGTAATTTTAATTAAAAAACAAATTTAATTAGATAGATAGATAGATAGATAGATAGATAGATAGATAGATAGATGTTTGTAGTTATTTATATGTCCGTATGTATGTATGTGTGAAGATTGAGGTGATACCGAGCGAAACGAGGAACCGGATGTTTGCCCTTTGAGGATCAGAAAGCAAATGACCAAAACTGGTCTTTGCGCACCCGGCTGCACGCATATGTTCCGGCAAAAAACCAAAAATTTATAAATATCAAATTTGCTTTTCTCGAGCCGACGCGAATTTTGTTTATCGTTCAATGGGAAGCCCAGAATTAAATACGGGTGTGAATTCCCAAATGACCTGTTGGGACCCACAAAGACGAAATAAAAAGCCAACACAGAAAGCATCGCCAGTTGAGAAAGTACGAGCATAAATAGCACGTCTCTTGACCTCGTCAACCGATCACACCATGTTCGCCTCGCCTTTCCCTCTCACTTTCTTCTTCGCTGTCCCCTGAGCTACTTACCCGACCAACGGAGCGGAGACATCAAAGACATTCCTAACTGACAAACGCTCACACATACAGACGCACAAACTCTCTTTTCAGCATTTATTGCTAGGAACATTTTAACGTCCTTTGAAGCCATCCTAAAGACATTACTTTATTTGTAAAACAACCTTAATTGATATCTGTGCATATATAAATGTTGTTTCTATACTCAATTTGACTTTCTTGTTTATACCCCCCTTATAGTCGGCTATCTACTAACGAGGCCAAATTCAGTTAACCTGTTTCAACACACAACTACGCGACACTAGAACGGATAACCCACTATAAACTGGTGACCAACCGAAGTGGTTTCAGCACACACACACACACACACACACACACACACATATATATATATATATATATATATATATATATATATATATATACACAAAAAACATTTTGGACTTTCAGCGAAATTAGAATATTTCTCTTCAACAGAAACTAAACATGGCATCGGACGCTGAAGAAACTTTAACAAATCAAACCCACCAATCCATGCTGTTGTGATAAAACCACCAAACTTCCTTGAATCAAACGTAATGGCTTGGTTTGCGATAATGGAGGCGCAATTTAATATTGCAAATATTAGACAGTCCAGTCAAAAATTTTTCAACAGTATATTTCCTACTATGTCCCCGTGGACATAGTAGGAAATATACAGCCAACTACACTGCAATCAAAGGACTATGACGCACTAAAAGGACCAGTGACGGGCGCTTACAAAAAACAAAAACAAAAACAGAGATGCTGGACAAATTAATGTCGTCGTCGACAGCAACGGGTCGTCTCTCAGTGTACCTGAATGAACTCATGTCGTTAGCAGGTTGAATTGGCGTAGGGGACGATATCGTACGTCACAAATTTATTCAAGCCCTACCTCACTCTATTAAACCAGTAGTAGCTGCGCAAGTCGATTTAGACACAGATCGTCTTGGAAAAATGGTGGACGACTTATTATCATATTTCAATACACAAGACACCGCATATATTCGACAGATTTCCGGGAAGCAAAAGGATGGACAGCAAAATAAAAATGATACTAAAAGGATACATGGCTGTTCCCACAGTGAAAATAAATTCCCTACTAGTGTTCACCCTTTTAACAAGGACAAAGACCCAAAGTTAATTTGTTTCAACACACAACTACGCTTCACTAGAACCCACTATAAGATATGAACAAATTAAGATCGATAGATTAATATGAACAGCATACGATATATATATTATATAGATATGTTTCTAAATAGATATCTACATTTCGATATCTATGTAGGTAGATATGAACAGAGATAGATAGATATATAAATAGTGTTGTGGATCTCGGGAATGGGATCCGCACAAATAAATGAAGAACGACCAGTAATTGAGATAGAAAATAAGTATATTAACGTAAGGATCAGTCAGTCAGTTAAGTGCCATGCGCGATACACGCTTGGGTGATCATGTCTCGAAAGAGACATGACTGACTAGGCAGAAGATTATCCCGCAGTAGGTTGCCATTGCTTTCTGCGGTAGACTGGTTGCCGACCAAGGCGATAGAACCCAATCTGTCCTGCTATTTAACCCATAACTGGAAGGAAGAGACGGATTAATACCTTTCCCAAGGGTATTTGCGCGTAAGTGAATACAATGGATTCAACTGGAATTCGAACTCGGCTCCCCGGTTTCTCGTTCCGAGCCGATATCCACTGAGCCACAATGAATATTAGCAGTCCAGGAATATGGATTAGTAAAAAGTATATGTACACGTCTCTGGAGGTGAGAGACGTGTACATATACCGTAGTATACATACTCAATATACCGTAGTATATTGAGTATGTCCGCATCGGAAGCTGACGGGTACTGCGTAATAATCTTCTCGATGAGTGGAGCACAGAGCTACTATGAAGTACAGAGTACTGATTGCTAATCTCTCTCTGGACTCTCGTATTCTCCGGTTAACTCTCTGTGAAAACGCGATATTCAGTATTTATTTACACCCCCCCCAGACCAACACCACGCGGGCAAAATGTGGCACAAGGCCTTTTTAACGTGGGATCTCCGAGACATGTAGCCCAGCCAAAAATATCTGTCTAATTTTGCCCAGTCGTGACTCTATACCCTTCGGCGGAGCCACGACTGGGTTAATGCTCTCCGCCCAAAGGCAGAGAGCTGACAGTGTTAAAGGAATTCACGCGGGAAAACGCAGAATTCTCCCGTCTCGCTTCTATAGCAGTACTATTAGTATACTCTGGACGAGTCCATCTTTATGAAAAGGGAGAACACCACAACAGATAGATAGATAGATAGATAGATAGATAGATAGATAGATAGATAGATAGATATGAACAGAATACGATATATATGTATGATAATTTTAAGGAAGGAGATCAGCATTTAATAATAAAAAAATTTACAATCCTTTTATGTACCTTTCGGCTGACACGTTCTCAGAAATAATCCTCGGCAAAATAAAACCGAGTAATTAAGAATTTTTTTTATCAACACTGAATTAAGTGGGGAGGGTCCTGTCTCCTGACTTTTGCATTCCCCTCTCCACCCAGGAAAATTGCAAAAGTTGACGGATTCAGTAATTTTGAAATACTCTTTTCTCAGTTGTTTAAACATCAGTCTAGTTCTGAAGAGGATTATCTTCGTCTGAAGGTTCGTTTGAAAGATTTTGATGATTGTATGTATCAACAGATGGAGGGAGTAGTTCATTGGGTCCTCTGATGACTATCATTTTTGTTGGCTATTATGTGAAACAACTTTTTAAAAAGATTAATAAGCTTTGCTGTTATTTCCATTATGCTGAGTACACGTTTACGTCGTTTTCTACCAGGAATAAGGCGGGGAAGTTTTTTCTTATTTGAATAATCTCCAACCATCTTTAAATTATACTATAGAAGGGGAAGAGAACAATCAGTAATCTTTCGTGAATGTACTGGTAGAAAGAAGATCTTTGGGCTTCCTTACAAGTGTTTATCTTAAACCCACTATTTCTGGGCTTTTTTTTTTTTTTTTAACTTGGAATTCATTTGCTCTCTAAACCAGGAAAATGAATCTCATCAGGATTCTTATGCATCAAGCCTTGATTTTATGTTTTGAGTGCAAACTCAACGCCGAGTTAAAGAATGTTAAACAGCTGTTTTTGATGAACTGTTACTCCGGATGGATTATTAGATTGAAGTAGTAGGGACGGCCAGCCACGTCTGGCAACAGGTCAATTCACTTACATAGCCGAAACTCTCCACAACTTAAGGGTTTATTCAGAAGGTCATCAGAAGGTGGAAGGTTGGTTGTTGGAATATGAAAGAATAAAAATATTTTGTTTGTTAAAGTAAAATTTTATTAACAGAACAGTATAACATTAATTGTAGGAGTTGAATGTTCAAAAGGAAAATGTACGTAGTTAATCAATTTGTAAGAATTAAATGTTCAATAAGAAATAGTACTAACGAGTTAAGTGTCCAGAACTCTAACTGTAAGTAGCGAATATGTTTAATAAAATCTGTATTTATTTCCCCTATTTATGGCCGGCGAGAAAGGGAAAAGGAAGGTAAAGCAATAAAGGAAATTGTACTTATCGGACGTTAGTTTTTAGGAGTCAGTTGGAGTATCTTATTGGTGTTGCTGTCGTCTTCTTTGTTGACTGCGAGAATGTTGAGGATGGAGAAGGGGAGGTAAAAAATTAGCATAAGTGAAGAAGAAGAACGAATGTGTGACGGGATCTTTATGTCCGGGAAGTCATTTGAAGTTTCCTTTGTCACATGTTGCTGGTGTAGGATATTGCCGCTTCCATCTCACTGACTCATTTGGCTTTCTTTCTTTCTTTTTATATCGAATGACCTTTTGACATAAATTTGTAAACTGTTCTCTCAGTTTTTCACATCGCTTTCTTCCATTGGTTAGAAAATTAATTTAACATCTGATCGTGAAATTCGACTTCGTTTTTTTATTTCAGTACAGGGTCAATCTTTTTCCTATTTGGCAAAATCAGGATTTCACACGTCATTTGTGAATTTTTGTAAAAGTGAAGAAGAGAAGAGAGTAACTTTTAATTTTTAATTCCCTATCCAGCACAAGATCTATCATTGAGCGAAAAATTATCAAGTTCAATGAAGTTAAAATGTATGGTCCTTATAAATATCCTGCATATGTAAGACTACCATTGATTGTTCTCGTAACTTAGATATACGCTTATAAAATTTCCTTTTCTGTTTTAACGCCGTAACGGTCCGGTATATTTTTTTACGAGGAGAGCTTTCCCTTCTTGTCATAAAGATGTCCTACCTGCCAATCAGCTCAGTCTTGTATATCAATATAAATGTTGATGTGAGATCGACTATGTTGCTAAGACTATCCAGAGGTTGGAGATTAGGATCACCCAGCATGCACCTGGCCAGGTACGAAGACAAGACATAAGCTGATGACATTCAAAGATTCATGACTCCGCTATCGGAGAGCATTTATTAAACTCTATTGCTTGCAGGACTAATTATTCTTCTGAGTTTTTCTCTGTCTTGCACAGATCACCGACCAGGCTCAATTTAGTCATGTTGGAAACTGATTATAAATATACAACGACCTGCCTTGTGCAGGCATAGAGAACTGAAACATAAGTTGGCCCTGTTTGGAGAAGCAGTCACTTAACTGGGAATATTTTTCCTGTTCCCTCTCCTTGTTTTTTTTCTGTTAGTTCAGTGTTGATAAAATTTTTTCTTATCAATCACTCGGTTTTCTTTTGCCGATGATTAGTTCTGAGGAAGTGTCGGCCGAAAGGTACATAAGAAGATTTAAACGTTTTCATACTGCTATATCTTATCTTATTAATAAATAATAGTCCCCTTCTTTAAAATTATCATAGCCTGGTGTGGCAGAAAAAAAACTCTCTCTCTCTCTCTATATATATATATATATATGTAAGAAAAAGATAAAAATAGAAAATTCGATAAAACAAGATATAACGTCTGACAATGAATTTAAACTTTTGAAGATAAAAAATAACTGGAAAGCAAAAACTCGGAAGAGAGTTATACAAGCGAAAAGCGCAAGAGAATAAACTGTTAGCAGAGAACTTAAATCTAGCCATTTCAAATATAAAATAATGAGACCTAGCTGCCAATCTAGTATTGAACAATAAAAGTCGTGATAGCAAAGAGGTAATATCATCAGAATAACTACCATGGAAATATTTGCAGAAATGCTACAGGGATGCTACATTGCGTCAGTGGAAAAGGGACAAAAGCCAGTTTTTTGAATTTTATCAAGGCTTTGCAAATACATAACCGGAGGACCAGGTATTATGTGGCATCATTATTCAAAGCATGAACGAACAGTAGACTTATAAATGTGTTAGATAGATTCAAGCGAGATAAATTTATCACGATGCAGTGGACCAATTTCCCTAGCAGCAAACTTAGCAAAGTTAGCTCCTAAAGAGTCATCGGCTGGGCCAACTTCCCAAAATATAACCAAATAGAATTGATTTGCATTATTTACAGTCAGACAAACGGCTTCATCGTTGTTGTTATTACCGAGAGGCCAGGTCAGAACCAATAACTTTGCAGATTCTTTGTATTTTATCAAGGATCTCTAAATACAAAGCAGAATAGCCAGCCTAAATGTGACAGTAATATTCAATGTATGGACGAATGGTAAACTTATAATTGTGTAAGGTTGATTCTGGCGTGAAAAATGTGTTTAAAATAAATGCTGTTTCATCATTAAGGACTTCCTGGTGTATTTACGTACACGAAAAAATAATCTTAGTCATGATTCGAATGAGAATGAAGTCCTCAGCTTCAAAAAAATAACAAAGAAGAAAAGAAAGCAAAAAGGTGGCAACAGCATTTTTATTATTTACGTAAAATTCTTTTTCTTTCGTGTCGTGTTCTTTCTAGCTTTCATTAAGTTTTTTTCTTTCTATGTATAGGGCAGAGAGAGAAAGAAAGAGAGCATAGAGAGAGAGAGAGAAGGGAGAGAAAGAGGGGAGAGAGAGAAAGAGGGGAGAGAGAGGGAGAGGGTGTGCGACGAGTATCAGTTTACTTTTATTTTGCTGCTTAGCAAGAGTGTTAAGATCTCAACAATTTTAGAAAGTTTCATATTTCTTGCTTGTGGCCGCTTGACTCAGACGTTTGAAATTATGTCAAATATGTCGATTTGCAACTTCTAATGCATGACGAAAATGCTAATTTTTTTCTTTTCATTTTTTTTGCCAGCAACAGAGATTGTTTAAAGCAGCGAAACATTTAATAAATTTACTACTGAGAAATATTGTCAAACTTTACAAATTCAAACCGAATCTTTCTCGAAATGAGCGCATTCGTTTAGAGATTCTTTTGTTTGGATTACACACACAACATTCTTTTATGCATCACTTGCTTCAAAATATTATTGTTGTTGTTATTATTATTATTATTATTATTATTATTATTATTATTATTATTCCTTACATACTTTTTCTTTCTTGTTTTATCTGTCATTTTCAGTTCAATCTTTCCACTTGTTACCTCTTTTTTTTTCAACCTCACTTTTTTCAGTCAGTTACCCCATTTGTGGTACATTGGATATCGGCTCGGAACGAGAAACCGGGGAGCCGAGTTCGAATTCCAGTTGAATCCATTGTATTCACTTACGTTCAAATACCCTTGGGAAAGGTATTAATCCGTCTCTTCCTTCCAGTTATGGGTTAAATAGCAGGACAGATTGGGTTCTATAGCCTTGGTCGACAACCAGTCTACCACAGGAAGCAATGGCAACCTACTGCGGGATAATCTTCTGCCCAGTCAGTCATGTCTCTTTCGAGACATATATATATATATATATGTATGCGTGTGTGTGTATGAATGTATATATATATATATATATATATATATATATATATATGCATGCAATTTGTTATATATATTATCCATATATTATGTATGCGCGGTACTTTTATATATATATAAATACTTATCGTATGTTCGTATCTATCTATCTATCTATCTATCTATCTGTGATAATATTTATCTACACACAGACACACATATATCATATGCTGTTCGTATCAATATATCTATCTCTATTTGTTCATATCTGCATACATAGTGACATATAGACAATTAACTCGAAACACAATATATATATATATATATATATATATATATATGTGTGTGTGTGTGTGTGTGTGTGTGTGTGTGTGTGTGTACCTGTCTCTATATATATCTATTTGAATCTCGTCATGTTTATATATCGATAAATCTAACTCACTATCTAATTCTGCTGACATGTCACTATTTATTTATCTACCTATCTATTTATTTCAATCTGTTCAAATATATTTATTTATATAATTTATATCTATGAAACTATCTATTTCGCCTTCGTCATATATATATATATATATATATATATATATATATATATAACGAACTACTTTCCTCTGCCCATATCTATCTATATATCTGTTGCTACTTGTTATGACTTTTAAGAAAAAGGCGACCTTGACCTTTGCATTAAAAAATCAGCAGCCAGGAAATGTTGCTGACTACTTAACTCTTATTATCAGTGTCACTTTCGCTGAATAATCAGTTTGGATCAGTCCAAGGCATTCGATAGGGTAAGACCATCGCTTTCCTGAGACTGTACTTCGGGCCGCAATTTCGCTCCAGGATCTTCCTCCTCTTCTTCAAATATCCGGGGGCCTTGGTAGAGGTAAACAGCGTGAGATCGGAACTTTTCACCTCGTCTCGTTCTATTTGTCAGGGTTGTCTGCTCTCGCCTATGCTGAACGTTCTTGCTTTGGAGCCTTTCCTACGCAAGTTAAAGGCGAATCCGTTTTTTCTTAGGATCACCTTGCACGGCGGCACCAAACCAACCAAGCATTCCGCTAATGCTGACGACGTGACCGGGTTCGTAAAGAACGCCGACGAAATACACGAAGTCCGCAAAGAAATTTGCAGGCATGAGAAGATGGCGGGGGCCAAGTTTAACTCCGACAAGTCTGTCGACTTGCGAATGGGCGAGTGGGGAGGGATTTCTTTCCCCGGGCCTTCCCCCCGGATGGACGGGCCGGTGTCTGGTTCGGTCTGGTTCGGTGTCTGGTTCGGTGTCTGGTTCGGTCTCGGCCTCCAGCTGGACTTGAATTGTTCGGAAGCGAGTCGAGGAAGCAGTGCGACTGATGACTCGAAATGATCATTCCTTGAAGTGGAGAGTGGAAGTGTGCGGCTCGCACATCTACAATCACATCCTTTACCGTTTCTTCCACTGCCGTATACCGAACGAACGACTTCTCCAGCTTCCTTTGGAGAGACACCTATAACCTGGTAAATCGCCTTATATGCTGCTTTCATCCTGCTGAAGGCGGTCTGAGATTGTCAAACTTGGAGACCCGCCAACACATTCTCCACTTGAATTTCCTGGGTCGGATGTGTAGGCAAGAGGGAGGGGGAAGAAGGCGAACGCTGGAAGGAGAACGTCCGCCGATCTTTCCCGTCCTTGGAAAGTATGTACACTGGCGAAACGGAGCCCAAGGGATCTCCCCCAGACGAGTACGCGTCTCCTCATTGTTTTTGCTGTTTTTATACGTACAAAAGTTTGCAGAGTCTAGACCCATTTCTATGCTCGGTCTCCGCAACATATCAATCAATCAATCAATCAATCAATATATATATATATATATATATATATATATTGATATATATGAATAGAATAAATAAAGAACAGGTTTAAAAAAGTGTCTTTAATCTAGTATGTTTTACTTTAACAAGCCTTCTCAAAGACGTTTTAAAGACAAATGATTTCAATTGTTTTGTTAATTTTAAAAATTTCGAAAAACAGTGTTGATTGAGGTTTGCTTTCATTAGTCACTGTTACGTAATAAAGAAATAGATAAACATTTTCAAATATATAAAACTTATGCCTGCGTGTGTGCCTCGTATATATATTTCTATGAAACAATCAGACTCATTCAGTTCATAAGTATCTATCGAAACGTATATATTGGTCATCCACATATCTTGAAAGTACAACTCTATCAGCGTACATCAGTACTCCATCGTGTATTGAAAACGCGTTACTTTCGCCTACCTTTCTATTTTTGTTTTTACAGGCAATTTGTTCCATCCTTTTTAATATGAAGTCGTCGTTCCGTGTCTTAATTCTTTCAAAGTTATTGGCAGCTTTCTTACGGCATTATTTAAGACATATTTAATTTCCTTTTCAGTCCTTATTCTCGCAATCTATTCAAGTGGTTCTCCGAATTGAGCGAGGCAGTCCATCAACATGACTTAATTTCTTCGATTTTATTTTATAGTTGCAGTTCAGTAGTATAGTTCTCAGCGTTGCAGTCTATTTGCTGCATGTGTAGAAATAATCTTATTTTAACCATATGTAGACACTATCAAACGATGGTCGGTTTGGAGGAAAAATTCTCATCCGTGTAGGAATTTATAAAATTGTTCATGGCAAAAATTATAGCCAATACTTCCTTTGTAATTTGGCTGTAGTTTTTCTCAGCATCTATTAACGACCTCGTAGCATGCGCTATTGGCTTAGTTGTTCCATCGTCATATACTCCACTTGCCGAATCACTTGCATCTGATGCAACAACAATGTTTAATTTGGGATCAAAATGCATTAGTAATAAGTCAGATGTTAGGGAGTTTTTGTTTTTTTCAAACGCACTTTGTCCAAATGCATTTAGCCTCATGGTAGTTATTTGCAAAGTCTAAAAATGCTTACAATTTTGCTAAATTGGTCGGAGAGGGCATGTCTTTAATTGCACTTGATCAGACATGATCCTCACGTAAACACTCGGCGATGCTAATTAAGACTAACTTAATTTGAAAATGACCCCTAATTTTCTAGCTTTTCCAATTCCTTATTGGTTGGATCTACCGCCACAAAAGGTACACTCCTTTCCGGATTGAATATTGCTGTTGCATTTTCTTTAACTTCAAAATTCGCCTTTGCTTTTCTTCATGTAGCAAGACCTTCTGAAAAAACTCCTGGAAACTTTCTTTTTAATTCAGTTTTGAATTTTTCCGTTGCTGTAATAGTACTTGTGGTGACAATATTTACTTGTCTGAAGAACAAATCCCAAAGATTAAATAAGACAATGCAATCCGTTTCCAGTTTTTTTGTATTTTTAATACGAATACCACTGCTTTATTGATTTAGAACAACGCTGAACACAGTCTGATCATATCTATCTATCTATCTATCTATCTATCTATCTATCTATCTATCTATCTATCTATCTATCTATCTAAATCATTTTGTTCATATCTATCTATGTATCTGTTTATGTGCCTATCAATCCAACTATATATATATATATATATATATATATATACTAGCAGTATAGCCCGGCGTTGCTCGGGTGTTATGAAAGCTTTCAAACTAATCCATGGTCCTGGAGCTCAGACTCTTTAGACGTTGGCGCGAAAGACTAAAAAGCAATAGTTGTTTCCAGTTAAAGTGAAACCGTAGACTGAAAGAAAAATGAAGGGATGTAAGTTAAATTTTGATTTCCTGGTATCGATATCAAATAAGTTTTTTCGTCGTAAACTGAATTTTGAAGTCTAAATAAGTCCTCTGAGTAAATGGTATCGTGGCTGAGACTAAGAACTACAATTATACCTACTTAGAGCCAAAACCGAAGCAAAAGCTAAAATATAAGGGCTGAAAAAAATACAGACATACAGGCAGATAAACAGACACACACACAAACATCTTGCCTTATATATATTATCGATTTTCTGCACTATTGTAAAAACAGCAACCTTGAAACTTCTGAATATTGTTTCTTATGTCTTTGTCTATGAGTGTATCAAATTTAATTAAAATCGGACCACTCCTTCTATAACCCAATTTTTTCGATTATCGATTTTCGATATTAATCGGGGGTTCCTCGACACGCAACCTAGCTAATAACTCTCGCAGACGCTTATAGTACAACTTTGTCATTTTTCAAGAAAATCGGTTCAGCCGTTTCGGAGTCTATAGGTAATGGACACAGACACACACACAGACACACACACATACACACACACACAGGCAAAGTTCCATTTATAAATAAGTTTAAATTAGATTAGATTAGATATATATATTTACGGATATCTATCTATCTATCTATCTATCTATCTATCTAACTATCTATCTATCTAAACTGATTTCTCATATCTATATAAATATATATCTCAGTCTAATCATATCCATATAACTACTATGTATCTAGATCATTCTGTTCATATCTTTCTAGCTATCCCACTTTTTCCTATCTATCTCACTCTGTTTATATATATATATAATATTGAGAGGAAAACTAAATACATAATTAAACGGTTATAAATCAAACGTTTTTTCGGCAGTGTAAAAGAATTACATATATATATATATATATTATAAATTTTAGTATGTATGTATGTATGTATGTATGTATGTATGTATGTATCTATCTATCTGTTCTTATCTATTCATAATTACCGATATAAATTTCAATCTTTTCATCAATGCATTCATCTATCTAAAACTGTAATTTGTTTATATCATATTCTATCTATCTATCTATCTATCTATCTATCTATCTATCTATCTATCTCAGACTGTTAATATCTGTCTATCTGTCTATATTTTTTTCATGGCACATAAAAGAAATTTTTTTAGGACGGTCTGATTCTTCTTGTTTACTACTCTCTAGATCCGCAGGCGTATAGGCCTGGCCAAAGACTCATTACAAAAGCTATGCAAGCCAGTGAGAGACAGGATGATTTCGTTGGAAACGAAGAAAAAGTACTGGATGTGGTATTTGTCCTCCTATATTGCAGTGAAGGCTGACAATCTCTTCAGAAATTAAGGACAAACTCGAAGTAATTGAAATGTTCTTCTACAGAAGGATGCTGGACAATGACGAGATTTTAGAGAGAATGTCAACGAAAAGGAAACTTATACTTAGCATCAAGAAGAGATAGCTGAGGTTTCTGGGATACATAATGAGGAAGGAGGGTTTTGAGAATCTAATACTCACGGAACAGATAGAAAAAAGAGAGACAGGGGAAAGCAATGCTAGTCATACTTGATGGGCTTGAGCAAGTGGATGACGGAGCGGAGTTTGGGAGAGATACCAAGAGAAAAAGTGTTCAGAGCAATAAGGGTTAGGGGTAAGAAGAGGTCAATGATCGCCTATGTCCCGAAAGGACACAGTACATAGGAGAAGAAGAAGAAGAAGAAGAAGAAGAAGAAGAAGAATGAGGCGTATGACAAACTATTAGATTTATTACTTTGTAGTCGGTGAGTTTTCTCACCAGTCTTAAATGGTTGCTTTGCTGGCAGTCAATTGACACCAAGCGCCTTTATTACTAAAGCACCCTCTCCATTATTCTCATGTTGCGTCATTCTGTCGTTAGTACACCGAATGGGTCGAGTGCTTACAACGCTCATATTTAACCATGAGACAGGGGTTCGAATTTCACGATGGTCGATTTGTCAGAAAGGTAAACTCGTGATGTTTCCGGCCTGGAGAAGCTATACCAACATCCGATAGCGTTGGAAAGTCAGTCAGTTAAGTGCCATACGTGAAACACGCTTGAGCGATCATGTCTCGAAAGAGACATGACTGACTGGGCAGAAGATTATTCCGCAGTAGGTTGCCATTGGTTTCTGCGGTAGACTGGTTGCCAGCCAAGGCTATAGAACCCAATCTGTCCTGTTATTTAACCCATAACTGGAAGGAAGAGACGGATTAATACCTTTCCCAAGAGTATTTGCGCGTAAGTGAATACAATGAATTCAACTGGAATTCGAACTCGGCTCCCCGATTTCTCGTTCCGAGCCGATATCTACTGCACCACAACGCACATCTGAACCAAGCCTTGTACACAGAATTGGGCAGCCGAAACTGTTTGGGATCCTCTATCGTTGTACTGACAAGGAGTAAACTGGGACCGAGATTTTTGATCGTACTGGCATTGTTCAAGCACAAGATAATGCGCTCTCTCACAGAAATGTGGGCTATATGTTATATAAGTGTTGAACAAACAAAAACATGCTTGAACAGGTGCCTGCAACAGGAATTAGTCACCCTATTAGCAGGCATACTCGGATACGAGCGAGCAATTTCCTTTTCTACCAATATTTTCTCAAGGTTCTTTAAGATTGTGATGGCTCCTCTGTTAACTCATTCTAATAGGTTTAACTTCTCTGGCAAGGTCAAGATAGTTTCAAATGGTTTGTTTTTTCTTTGGAGTCTTGAAGAACAATAGCATTCATTAGATAATTTCTCTTTCCTTACGCTTCTGGATGTGTGAGTGGTGTAATGCATAGCAACTCGGAATTAGATAACCAGTGAGTCGAGTTCTGGTCGTGATCGTTATACACACTTTCGTGTAAATACCCCTTAGAAAAGGCGTGAATTTTTCGCTCCATATCTATAGGCTAAATAGTTTTACCTGCATCTGAAAAAATCATTGTTATTCTAAAAACGTAATTAATGCAATATGCACTCGCAAAAACATTAATTTTGCTATCCAAAATATGTTTTTTATTTTTCCATTTTCTTTTACGCATTTTGATTTGTTTCTGTACCAATCTGATAAAATCTGGATCATTACATAATTTGCAGTGTGTCATCTTTCTTACGCACTTTCTTTCTAAGTTAATTTCCTATTTAACAAAATCATCTGTCTCTACCTAGGCGATATGTACTCTTTCAGTGAGTTTTATCATTGTCAGTCTTCAAATAGTTTATTCTAATGTTTTTGTTCATTAGCTGTTGTTATTTGAGATTCTGCGTCTTGCAAAATCATGTCCCTGGTATTTCGTTGGCAAATATTCGTGCTTTTCTTTTGAATTCTTTAAAATTCTGTTACAACATTTTTTAAAAACTGCTTTGTCTAGTTGTCACGGTTTTTGATAACAGAATGGATAGAGTCTTTAATGTCGTTTTACACATAGCTATTAATTGCCAACATTTTCAATCAATCCTTGCATTTTTCAGCCCATTCGACATCATCTCATTAAAAACACTGTTTACGTATTTATATATTTTAAGTCAATTTTATTCTGTTGTGTTTCGAATCCGAAAGTTTTATGTTCTTCTGAGTTCTTTTTCATTTTTATAATCTAAATTGCTTCCAGTATTCTAAAAATATTACTTGTGGCCCTTTCTAATAAATTCCCTGGTGGCTTTATTTTTTGGGAAGTAATTTCTTCTTGTCTTCCCTGTTTTTCTTTGTGTACTGCAGGTTTATACATATTTACGAAGACTATGTCATCATGGCACAAAATTAAATTTGAAGTGGTCGCGCAAATTTGAAGTGGTCGCGCATCGCTCTCCTCCACACTTTGCATGGTGGCATGCAAAATGTGGAGGAGAGCGATGGGGCGGTGGCTTCGAGAGGCACTCCCTGTGGAGCGGTACTTCCAGTGGAGTATATTATAGGTACTTCCACTCATTTTCGATTCCTAAATTTTAAACTGAATTTTTGAAAATAAAAAACAACACTTTTTTTTTAACTTTAAATTTTTAGCTTAATTGAAAGCTAAATGATTAAAATTTACTATTTCCATTAAATAAAATACTCGGGTGTAGTTCAAACAAATTATGTTCATTAGAAATTTTGAGGTAATTTTAAAATTTGTATATTTTTCGGCCATTTTTTAAGTGTTTGAGACGTTTGTAAACAAAAGTTTATTCTCTATTTGAAAAATCTTGCAAAAATAAAATATTCATCTCTCACTCGTTATTTTTGGAAAATTAGCAAATTTAAAGGTAAATTAATCTTATTTGAAACAAATATTACTTGTTTATGACATGAGATTTAGAATAAAAGTATTTCTTGTAAGAAAAAATAACGAGTGAGAGATGTATATTTTATTTTTGCAAGATGTTTAAAACTGAGAATTAACTTTTGGTTATAAAATTGTTGATCGCTTTGAAATACACCAGCGTATTTTGTTTAGTGGAAATAGTAAATTTAATCATTTAGCTTTCAATTAAGCTAAAATTAAAATTTCCAGAAAAAGTTTTATTTTTCAAAATTCAATTTAAAACATACGTACCTCCATTTTGGAGTGGAGTTACCTATATTTTGATGATAAATCTTTGTTTTTATTAACATCATGTTATGATGTTTGTCGGCAATATACCTAGTATATTATTTTTGTTTTTATTTAGCAAATAGATATTAAGAATTAGATATTAAAAATAAATAAACAATTTTTAATTTTAGTTTTAAAATGTTTATATTTGGCTGCTGCTAATTTCGTTAGACCTGTGAAGAAAATTTTAGATGGGATTCTTATGACACCAGCATGTTTTAAAACATGTCTCCATGCGCTATCCGGCTGTGGGATGGTCCCCACTTTCACATGGTGATCAATTAGGGTTGGTCATTAAATATACCTGGACCCTCTCTCGCTTAGGTTCTTTTTTTTTTTTTTTGTGAGCACCTACTTGATTCCAAAGTTTTTCACATCCATGTGAGAATTCTATGACTTTGGCGTCAGTTCTTTCATTTTGATTTTTCATGTCTGTAAACTGGTTTTGTAAAGAAAGTTAGAAAATATAAAAGGTGGGTGCGGAGATAGAATGTCGTAAAAACTACTTGAAAAAAGATTTATAGAAACAGTTACATTTTCATTCTCTTGACGTAGAGTCAAATTCTTTCGGACTAAAAACTGAAAATTCAAAGCAAATTTGACGTAAACGTGTTTTAAGAAACAAATAAAAAATCAGTTACTAGCAAATTTTATAAACCTTTGCTTCATATTTAAAATTATATTTTAAGTTAATGTGAAATTTTAAATTGTTTTCTTTGTAGATGTTTCTTTCAATAGTACTAGTAGGTACTTCCACTTTTTCGCTAAGAAAAGCATAGCAGGATAAAAAAAGCCTCAAATTAAATAAAAACAGTTTTATTCTCATTATCAAGACTAAGTACCTCGAGTAAATCGCAGGAAAAAAAGCATAGTATGAAGAAAAAAAGGCCTCAAACTTAATAAAACGAACTTTTTCCATTAAAATGTTTATGTTATTATTAACAGGAAAGATCAAAGCATTTTTAAATTATTTAAAAAAATGTTTTAATCATTTCAAACATTTTAGAATTTTTTGTAAAAGTCTTGTTTTGATTTTAGTTAGCGGGTAATCAATTCGTTACGAGAGTTTTTTTCCGGTGACAAACACATAATTTGAAGATTGTTTCAAAAATCAAATAATTGTCGGATTTTAATGAAACTTTCAGGACTTATTTACAAATGAACGAAATTATTTTTCAAACCATTATTTTGAAAAAATCTTAGTAAAAATATTTTTTTGCATTTGTTAACCCTCTCCCCTACGAGTAAATCCATGAAATCCCAAGAAATTATAATTTGTTGGTAAAAATGGTTTTATTAGTTAAACGCAGGACTCATGTGGAAATGTAAATCACTTATTATTTTTTCAACTATTTGGCCCCCTTTTCCGAAATTCCGCTAACAATATTAAAATAAAAAAATTCAATAAAACTATGACATTACTTTATCTATGACATTATTTAATTTAATAAGCCTTTAATTGCTTTAATAAATAATATAAATTAAGGACATTATACTTTAAAAATAATATAATTTATCTAATAATATTTATCCAGCCACAACCGGAATTATTCAAGTCTTCATGTGTCATACTTTTTAGATTTCCTCTTTAAGATCCTTGTATTATGAAGATCTTCAACGATACAGTAATCTGCAGGAATTACCATGTGGAGAAGAAATCACATTCTGTTTTTTATTTTGGTGGGGAATCACTATGTCTGAGCGATTAGATTTGATTGTTTTACCTGTGTGTTTTGCAGAGTCCTATAAAACTTTACATGTCCTGTCTCCGTAAGCGAATCTGGATGCTGGTCAGCGAATTATTTTCAGTTTCCCTGCAGTAAAAGTTACAGTTTTTTCAGTGCAGGTTTTGGCACACCCTGTCATGCCGAGTTTTAGAAGAAGGACGCTAATACAGTGCAACATAGATGGTCATGTGTTTCTGGATATTCATCACAATCTGCATTTTGGGTTAATACAATATTTTCTTATCTTTGCTTGGTAATGTCTAGCTGGAATTCGAACTCGGCTCCGATTTCGAATTCCAGTTGAATTCCTTGCATTCACTTACGCGCAAATACCCTTGGGAAAGGTATTAATTCGTCTCTTCCTTTCAGTTGTTGGTTAAATAGCAGGACAGATGGGTTCTATAGCAGAAAGTAATGGCAATCTACTGCCGGAATATTTTCTACCCAGTCAGCCATGTGTCTTTCGTGACATGATCGTCGAAGCGTGTATCACGTATGGCACTTAACTGAATGGATGTCTACCTAGAAAACATTGTTTCGGTGCACCAAGAATAAAAACTTCGGTTTCTTTCAGCTTTTAATCCTGCACTCCTTAAGTGTTGTTGTTGCTGTTGTTGTTGTTGTTGTTGTTCTTCTTCTTCTTCTTCTTC
Organism: Ascarosepion bandense; assembly: GCA_037127315.1. Lineage (NCBI taxonomy): Eukaryota > Metazoa > Mollusca > Cephalopoda > Sepiida > Sepiidae > Ascarosepion > Ascarosepion bandense. Next base: position 9,269,142 of record JBBBDQ010000239.1, on the reverse strand, counting down.
TTCTTATTATTATTATTATTATTATTATTATTATTAGTAGTAGTAGTAGTATTAGTATTAGTATTAGTATTATTATCACCATTTCAACATTAAAACTAGTATTAACAGATTTTGCCTTTGTTCAAATATTAATGAATCGCAACCCTTTAACCTCTTTTTAATTGATTCATTATCTGCAACAGTAGGGAGATTTGAAATAGCATTTCAGTTTGTTACAGTTGTCTTGAAATAAAGTTCAAGGCACTTTCTATAGATATCATAATGATACTTTCATTATTACTATGTTGTCATTTTTCATCATATTTCGATTTCTGCTATTGCTGCACTACCTACCAAGTCAGCGGGAAGACCTAAGGTAGGTCGTGGTGTGTCGTTATGGCTCCATTTCTTTTTTTTATCCCTCCTATCATCCCGAGCGTTACATAGACAAAGTTCTCCTTCGTGTGTGGGCTGTACTTAACAAGACCATTTTTTGTATATCTTTTAATCTGGGGTTTCCATTGATTCTTTCAATGTGTTGTTTTGTTCCATTTTTTATCATTCCAAGTGCACCTACTATCATTGGCACGATTCTTGTTTTCAATTTCCACATTTTTTCTATTTCATTTTCCAGGTCTTTATATTTTGACAGTTTTTCGAATTCCTTGGTTGCTATGTTACAATCCGCTGCACAAGCCATATGAATTAACAAGCAAGTTTTTTCTTTCTGGTTTTTAACAATAATGTCCGGCCTATTTGCTTCAATTTTTCTGTGTAGATGGTGTAATCTCATAGAATGGTGACATCTATTTCTGTAACCGGTGCTGGGTGATGTTCATACCAGTGTTTGTTTACAGATTTTCTATAGTGTTTGCACATTGTCCAATGTAAATATTGCCCCACTCTACCGTGACGATTTTTATATTAATTTTGGGCAAGTACAGAACATCCTGAGATTAGATGGTCTATTGTTTCTTGGTGTTTATCACAGAACCTGTATTTTGGATCCATATTATTATGTATAATATTTGCCTGAAAGTTCCAAGTGAAAATACTTTGGTCTTGCGCTGCAAGAATAAAGCCTTCAGCCTCAGACTTTAATCCAGATGCAGGTAACCATCGATGATTATTAACTTTATCAACATTGGATTTATTGGCACGTTCTGGATATTGGCCATGCAGAGGTTTGTCTTGCCAGCGTTGCTTCATCTGTTCAAGAGCTTTATCTTTGCTTTCATTTTCATATTTTTTACCGCAATAGTTGGTTCTTGGCCTGTGTTTTGCTTTTCTATAGAATCTACTAAATGTAAATCTTGTTTGTATTTACTGCCTTCCTTTATTATTAAATATGTTTTCTTTCTGTTTTCATGTTGTTTGACTAATTGTATCATCCAGTCCTTTGTTGTTTCTGTGTATGTTAGTGAGCCAATAGTTGTTGTCTTGTATGACAATTCTAGCTGAATAAGACCTTTTCTACCTTCTTTACGGGGTATGTATAGACGGTCTACATCAGCCTTTGGATGATGCATCTTATGCTTAGAAAGAAGCTTTCTCGTTTTAGAATCCATTCGCTTGATGTCGTTTAGAGACCAGTTTAAGATGTTGAACAACTAGGATTGCAAGGCTATTAATGGTCATAATTCTGTTCTGAGAATTCAATTCAGTTTTTAATATCAGTCGTAGCCTTCTATAGTACTCTTTAAGCACTATTTCTTTGATTTTTATGGTGAATTTTCATTATTATTATTATTATTATTATTGTTGTTGTTGTTGTTGTGTCATTTTCATCATAATTCGATTTCTGCTATGGTCATACTAGCTACCAAGTCTGATAAAAGACCTAAGGCTGGTCATGGTGTGTTGTTATGGATACATTTCATTTTTCTCTCTCTCCCATAACATCACTAGCATTACGTAGACAAGTTCTCGTTAGTGTGTGGACTGTAGTTAGCAGAACAATTTTTTGTATATCTCTCTGGGGTTTCTAGGGATTTTTTCAACGTGCTGTTTTGTTCCATTTTTTTATCATTCCAAGTAGACCAACTTTAACTGGTACTCTTCTTGTTTTCAATTATTATTATTATTATTATTATTTCCTTTGATTTATATACACATTTCCTTCCGGGTCCCAACCAGAAACCTAAAGTCAGAAAGAGTTTCAATACATTTTCACTGTTCGTTTTTATTAAAGAATTACAAAAACAAAAATACATACGATGGCACACATTTTACTCAGATAAATCTCTTCATAATGTGTGAGCTGTACTTGTGGTTACAATTTTATTTCTTTAAGGTATGGGCACCACAGAACCCTTTTACTGAGTGTATCGAAATCTTTTCCAATCAATTCGAAGTCTTCAGTTACAAGTGGTAATTTTGATGTCCTCATGTACCACATTTTTGAGATTTCTAAACTACTACCACTACTACTACTCCTCCTCCTACTACTACTACTATTATTATTATTATTATTATTATTATTATTACTTCAGCTGTACCTAATGACCATTACTGGTTATTAAGTGACGAATATATATCCCCCAAAACCCATAATCCTTTTTATTATTTCCCGCCAATCTTAACTTTAACGGCTTCTACATCGTCTCAATTATTTTTGTATTTAACAGTTTCTACATTTTCATCATTTTAATTTCCAGTCGTCTTCCCAGTTTATTTTGTTATTTTTATTATTTTTGGAATCAAGTCGCTATCGTCGTCATCATCATCATGATCATCATCATCATCATCATCATCATAATTATTTAATTTTTTTGCACATCTCAAGATGACAGTATGTATTTACAGCGCCCGAAGTAAACAAATCAGTCCAATAACTCGAATGAGCCAAAATTACTTTTGCAAAGAAGCTACGCTCGAAACGGAAAAAATAAGGACGCCAAGCATGAAAAAAAATCTCCTGGCCAGTCTGCACAAACCAGTTAATATTTTACAAGCAATAAAAATAAGCAACTCAAGTTCTAAAACTAAAGATTTTTCGGGGCTATAATTAATAAATTCCAAACATTGTTCGTCAGTATTTGGACGTCATCCTGACTATATTTAGTTCTCAACAATAAATCATCTTTCATCCCGATAGCAGACTCAATAACACATTCTTGATTATTTAACTTGTTGAATTTTAAATAATGTCTTTATTTGGTTTATCAACAAAACCTATTTTATATGTCGTGTGTCAAACAAAAATTTATTGAACTCGTACAAACACGTGTGACAACAAACTTTAATGCATTTTTATACATACTTGAACGAAAAATAGTAGTATAGAAACTGTTTTTCAATTTTATTCCTGTATTCATTACTGTTAAAAAAATCACTTGTTCTATTTTACGTTTCAGTACAATGGTTTTCAAATTATACCGGTTAGTTTTGAAAATTCATCATCATTACATCATCGCTCAGGAGGAACATGTCTGATAGAATGGTCACGTGATTTGCATGGTGCAAAATTGCATTTCCAGAGGTCTGTGCTATGTGGCTGAAGACATCAAGATCGTCGTTGCAAGAAGAACGGTGCAAAGACGCAATCAGATATAACCTCCACTGGTAAAAGATTAAACCGAAACATCTAGAGTAGTGTGCTGTTGTCCGATTGCGTTCGAATTGAATTGTTCACTAGACATCTGCAAGCCTCGAAGAAGGCTGACGTCAAAAAAATCAAAATAGAAGCAATTGTCAGATGTCCTTCAATATATCAAAACTCATCATCACGAGCGAACAGACCCTAAACCGGGAGCAATCCTAATGCGTGGTCATAGCCTCAAAGAGAGCCCTTGGCTCGAATGCATACTGGGCCTAGAGGTCAATCCCAACCTCAAATGAAACTTGTATATTTATGCTATCGCGAAAGATGCTGGACGAATGGTTGGTTATCTAGCTCTAACTCAAAAAGTTCAAAAGTTTCTTAACAGCCTTGTGGGTGATGAATTATTATGCACCCTGCATCCCTTATCCCATAGACAAAAGCATAGAATACTGTTGTCATATCTATCCAGGCGCCCCTGCTGTTCATGTCAATATTCTAGACGGGCTTCAAAGGAGAATCGGTAATGTGATTGGCAGCTCGACTCCTGCCATTTTCTCACCGGTGGGATGAGGCTTCCCGCTGTCTCTTCTACAGATATTTTCAAGGTTTCTGTTCGACGAACTTAAGTCACTAGTGCCCCTTCACAAGAATTTACACGTGCAACAAGACTGACAACAATGTCCCACCCATTTACAGTTAGATCAACCAAATGCAGCCGACAATTCTACTTCATCAGCTTCTTTTCTTGCACTTCCCCCCTGTAGAACTCCTTTCCATATACTTGCTTTCACGACGGCTACAACCTCCAGGAACTTAAATGCAATGTCAGTTCCCATCTTTTATCCATTTGACTCCAGTTCTTTCTACCTCATCCCGTGTATCTTGTTCTTTTCCTTTCTCTCTATCTTCGCAACTGTCTTCACTCCTGTGTTCAAATACTTCTCTTGCCCTATCTCTGACATCCCCTGTAACTGGTTCGTCTTTCTCTTCACTCTCTTATGTAGCCCCCTGCGCATCAGTGGCGGTACCGCCTTGCTTGGGGGTGAAACGATTAAAAAAAGTTTCAAATTTTTGCTACTATATCGCTATTACTCTGACCGATGTTCGGGCGAGCTACAAGCCTTACTTCAACCATAATTTGGAACCGCCATGTCATGCTTACAGTGATAAGCCACCCTCATACGCTTCGTTTTTCTTTCTTAAAAGGCAAGTTCCACTCCGTTTCTTCCCCAGAACTGTTACTTTGTGGAAAGAAAACTCCTAAGAGGATACTCCCCTGGCAACTAAAATCTTGGTCTCTTTAAATCCATTGTCAACAGGTATCTATCGTTTTGCATCTCCATCCCTTACAATATCACTCAACAGCTTTCTACCTTGAATAGCTCTTGAATCTTGGATGAACTAATAGTAAAAATAAAAAAGAACAGCTTTAACAACCATCGACTTCCAGAATCTCCAGTGATCCAGGCTCTACGCGTCTAGATTTGGTTTGGGGTAGAACGACACAACACACAAACAAACATTTCTCCATTTTTATTATACTGGATATGGACATAATAAGATGGAATTTAAAAATAATTAAACTAGTTTTTCATATGTGATTTTATGTTTATTCGCTAGATAAATGAATAAAGATTCTTATAAAAATAATTTTTATTCGTTTTTATTCTCTAGAAAAAATATTTCGCCAGAACGAGATTTCATTTTTATTATACTGGAATATGGACATATTAAGAAGGAATTTAAAAATAATTATAGTAGTTTTTGTATCTAATTTCATGTCTATTCGCTAGATGAATGTATATTGTACAAACATACTTGTAAAAATAATTTTTTTTTTTCTTGTAGAAAAAAAAAAAAATTGGATACGTCACATGATACCTAACAAATTTTGGTGTACCAAAATGGCGGACTGAAATTTGGCGTACCGGCGTACCGGCGTACCAAAAAAGTATTACCGGGTTCTATCAGGTATTTATCCCATTTAGCTAATGGGATAACAGAGGCACACTAATAGAGCAAACAGTGAAGTTTGAACTCACTACGCGAGCGATCTACTCTGTAAGCAGAAGCTATCACTATCGTATTATCGTCGGTGCCTATTTACATTTGAATAGCTCATATATAAGTTAGAGCTTTCTAGATAATGTCATCCGAGCGAATGTTACTTCTAAAAAAGTCGTTGAGGTCAAGGACTTGAGACAGCTTGTAATTTCAAAGGTTGGACTGGTACCTGAAGGTGTCTGAGGAACGAGAGTGGAAACAGATTTGCTTATAAATTTGTAGTTTTCTCGGCGCTTGGCATTCAGCCCATAGATTAGATGATGTGACCCCCCCCCACTTTGTTTCATTGGTGTATTTTTATTTTAAAGAAGACATAAATTTAATGTAAAACTCTGAAATAAAATTTTACTTAATTTACTACTTGAGTGTTTTGTTCATGATGAAAAATCACTTCGTTTGAAAACCAATTTTGTTAAGATCAACAGGATATTTTTGGAAGATCACAGACCAAATCGAAAAATAGATGCATCTCTTCCAATCTCAAGGGTTTTCTTTTTAGAAAGTCATTTTCACAAATACGCCGTTATATTTCATTAAAAGCTTACGTATTCTATTCACCTATTTTTCTTTCTTTTTTGGGGGGAATGATGGGTTCGTTTTTGGCTTTTTATTTGTTTTTCTTCATTCTTTCTCTCTATCTTATTCTTTTGATATCATACGATATGATATTACGTACTGAATACACATCATTTTTTAATTTTTTTATTCTCTCTTTACTTTTCTTGTATTTTCATTCATTTCCATTTTGTATTTTTTAGATTTCTTTCTCAACTTTTAATTTTTCTTTTTCACTTAATTTTTTGCTGTCATTTCTACATTTTTTTCCTGTTTATTTTTTCCATTTCTTTCTCATTTTGTGCCATTGTATGACTCTTTTTGTTTGTTCTTCTTACTGTACCATAAGATCATCTTCTTCTTTTTCTTCTTCCTTCTCTTCTACTTTTGTCCCTTAATATAATTCCCTTTTCTTTTTGTTCTTCCTATACCATGAATTTCTCCTACTTCTTCCCTCATCTCTGCTTTCTTTTTTTTTCTTCTTCTAACATAATTTCTTCTTTTTGTCCTTACTCAACCACAATTTTCTTCGTTCTCCTCCTCTATTCTAGTTTTTCTTCTAACATCATTTCTTTTTTTGTTGTTACCTTATCACGAATTCTTTCTTCTTCTTCTTCTTCTTCTTCTTATTCTTCTTCTTCTTATTATTATTATTATTATTTCCTTTTCCTTCTTCTAAATTCTCTCATTCTTTTTCTTCTCATTTTTCTATTCTTTCGTTCCTTCCCATGTTCTTTCTTTCTCTTTTTAGTCACACCCTTCTCTGCCCTTTTCTTACCTCCAGCCTATTTACTAATCACTGTTTTCTCGCTTCTTCCTCCCTTTGCAACCTCCTCTTTCTTCTTTTACTGATTCTCTTTTTTCCCTTCCCGTTCTATAGCCTCTGTCCTTTATGACTTTTTATTTATTCATCACTAATTGTTCTTCTCCGTTTATTCTCTTCTTCTCCTGTTTTCTCGTCTCCGGTTTTTCTTCCTACTTCTTTCGCCTCTACATGTTAATAAGAAAAAGAGAGAAAGAAACTCTACACACTACATTCGATAATTAAACAAGGTTTCACCGCAGCGCAAAGTTTTCGAGAGACGGTTAACACGAGATTAAGCAATGTCGCTTTTAAAAGACCGGAAATTGTAGCAGCGCCATCTCGTGGAAAAAAAGAAAAAAAAAAAAAAAAACAGCTGGAAGACTGCAATAACAATGGTGCATGCGCAGAGCTGACTTGTGGGCTCTGACAACTTGGTATTTAATCAATTACACACGTGATTCGCAGGCGGTAATAAGAACGAAACCACTTTTAGTCACCGCTCATTAAAAAAAAAAAAAAAAAAAAAAAAAAAGTCGTCACTATGAAAAACTGTTTCGGTAGTAATAGTCACTTTCAATGGTCCTGGAGCCCAGTAGATTTTTAGGGCAAATCACCAATTAAAATAATCGTTTTTTATTTTTATTTTTTATTTAACGTAAATCTTCAAGTTAGTGTTTTTTATGTTATTCATTTGCGAGTAACCATTACTTTCAAAAAATGCCTTCATACAACTAGGGATTTCTAAATAATTGTTTAGTATTAAATGCAAACTGAGTTATATCTTCACAGTAAATTATATTTCATCAGAATTTGTTGCTTTACTGTTTCTTTTATAACATCTGCGAACCCAGGAGTCAGATTTTAATTTGGAGCACAATTTGATGACACAGGACGGAAAATGTGACACTGAGATTCGAAGGCTCATTGGCATGGTAAAAAATGCACTTCAAAAGTTAAGCAGAGTATTGAGTGACAGGAAGATTTTATTGGAAACAAAGTAAAGAGTGATGAACTGTTCTATGATGTATGTCCTTCTATATGTCAGGTAATGCTGGACAACCTCATCAAAGATGGAAATGAGACTTGCAGCAACAAAAATGTGATTCTACAGAAGGATACTGAGGATACCAGTGACCGAACATGTTAGTAACGACAAAGGTTTTAGGGAGGATGTAAACGAAAAAGAAACTTATACTTGTAAAGCATACTTGATGGGTTTGATCAACTGAATGAGGGAGAAAATTTTGGGAGAGATACGAAGAGAAAAATGTGTTAAGATCGACAAGAGATAGGGTAAGTGGATGTCCATCATCACCTCCGTCTTGAAGTGACACGGCATATAAAAAAAGAAAAACAATGCTTACGGCAAGATGACGTTGAAACAATTGTCCTCGTACGATACTCCGAGGGTAAGCAATGTCGAGTCTGATCATGGGCAACTGCCTGAAAATACCAGGTGCTGTAAGGTTGGATAACGGTTTGGAATTGTCGATCGGCGAGCCGAGTTTCGATTCCAGTCGTGTTCATTATACACAGGTGCAAAAACCACCTCTTTTACACAAGTTATTCAATATTTATTAGTTTTTTTCCCGTAAATCATTACTATTTCTACAAAATTCTTTCAGTTTAAAAACATCAATTTAGATAGAACAAAAGAATTTGTGTTTAAGGAATTTGACGCAGTCTCAGAATGCATTTGTTACTGTCTGACTCACTGCCTTTGGGCAGGAGGAATCCAGACGAGGCTCCGCCGAAGGGTAGAGTCACGTTTAGGAAAAATTGACAATAACCCGACCCTGCTTCGAGTAGGGTTTACAGGATATTTTTGGCTGTGCTTGCGGTCTCAGAATACTCACAATATAAACGGGCTTTTGTCTTTCCAGCCTCAGTGGAGAGGCCGGTGAATACAGAGAATTTGCGTGTGAGTTCAAATTATAGCCGAGGGCATTACGATTGCATAAATACCTTTGGAAAAATATGATACTATCTGTTTGCCGCTACCTAGGGGCTCATCGCAGAGCAAATTGAGATTTCTAGATTTGGTACGCATCTAATCTAGGGGAAGTATAATTTTGAATTCAAAACTTGCCAGCATGTAACTATCAACGCCAATATCAACATCAATGATAGAAGAGATAGAAGAGGAATAAATGTTATTTTACTCAGTGGGAAGAGGTATTATCGAGAAGCTTCAGTGGTTTGGGGCATAGAGTGTTTTTGGTCGGTTTAAGCGAACTGAGGATGTGCTCATGCATTCCAAAGAGTTAGTCTACTGCATTATTATTATTATTATTATTATTATTATTAACAACAACAACAACAACAACAACAACATTGATGCTTATCAGAGCGGTAGAAAATGTAGTAATGTAATTCTATCAATTGGGAAGAGGCGTTATTGAATAGCGCCTAAGGTGTGGGCTATAGCGTGTTTGTGACCGATTTTAGAAAACTGAAACTGTGGTAATATACTCCTCAGTAGAACTCTACTGCGTTATCAACAAAATCAACGCATATAAGATCGTTTGAAGCGGTAGTAAGGTTATTGTGCCTATGGGGAAGAAGGAATATCAACGAGTGTCAGTGTTTAGGACAATATATTCTTTGTTGCCGGTTTTAGAATCCTGTGCCTGTGGTCATATACCCCACAGGAGAAGTCTACTGCGTTACAACATCAATGCTTATAGCAGCTGTAAAACAGGTAGTATGGTTATTCTGCCGATTGGAAAAAGTCGTTATTGATGGGTGTCAGTGGTTTGATTTATAGAGTGTTTGTGGCCTGCTTTATCGTAATGGGGTTGTGGCCGTATACACGACAAAAGAGTCTTCTGTATTAACATTACCACCACCAATAACATCAACGCTTATCGGAACGGTAGAAGAATTACTAAGTTTATTCTGCCGATTAGGAAGAAGTTTGATTGAGGAACACCAGTGGTTTTGAATCATAGAGCGTTCGTGCCCGGTTTTAGCGTACTGAAGCATTTATCATATACTGCACTTCTTCTTCTACTTTTTCTTCTTCTTCTTCTTCTTCTTTGTGCCTTGTCCTTTCAGGACGTAGGTGTTCATGGCCTTCCACATCTCCCCATCCCCGGTGACCCATAGCACGTTTTCTCCTGTTACATCACGCAACCCCCACTCTGCCATCCACCTGCCCATGTCCACCAAGTATGTCACACGCTGTTTTACCCAGTCTATCCTTCCCTCTCTCTAGCCTGTTAGTATCAGATTTCCAAGCCCTCCTTTCTCATTGCTTGTTCCAGGAACTTCAGCTGTCTCTTCCTGATGCTCAGTATTAATTTCCTTTTGGTTTCCATCTTTTCCAAAACCTCTTCATTGCTCATGTGCTCGATCCATGATATCCGCAACATCTTTCTGTAGAATCATATTTCAGTTGCTTCAAGTTTTTCCTTCATCTTCCATGATATTGTTCAGCATTGACTGCCATATTGAAGAACTGACACCACACAGTAATCCAGTACTCTCTTCTTTGTTTCTAGCGAAATTCTCCTGTCTCTTAATACTCTACTCAGCTTCTGGAATGCGCCATTCGCCATTCCAATTCGCCTTCGGATCTCTGTGTCGCAATTTCCGTCCTCTATTAGAACACTTCCCAGGTGTTTAAATTTTTATAACTATCCCCCACCTGTTTTTGACATTTTGGTTGTTGTTTTTGCTGATGAACATGCATTCGATTTTCATGCAGTTTATTTGTAGCGCTTTTTTGTCAATCTCTTCAGCTACCTTCTGTAGGATGTCTTGTAGTTTCCTTTCCGTGTCTTCTATCAGCACTGTATCATCTGCGTACCTTATGTTGTTCAAACTGTGGCCTCCGATGACGAATCCTGGCATAACAGGGTCCTCAGAATAGTCTCGCTGTACAAGGTGAATAGATATTATGCCCCTTTCTATCTTTGTATATCTGCTGAATTGCTACCTGTCCGTATACAGGCCGTTTGTTGCCAGTAGAGGTTCTTAATTACTAATCTTTCCCAAATATGTTGAGGTTGCTGAGCATCTCCATTAATTCTTTGTGGCGTATTTTGTCGAACGCCTTCGCATAATCGATAAAGCATAGGTACACATTCTTTTTCATTTGTATTGCCCTTTCAGATAGCATCCTAATAATAAATATGGCGTTCCTTGTTTTCGTGTCTTTCACCAATCTGCACTTATCTCTGACCTGATTCTGCTTCTCGCTCTATTCATCAGCATTCGGACGATCAGTTTTTTTTTTTTTTTTTTTTTTTTTACGTGGCTCATCAAACAGATTGTTCGGTTGAGTTCGCACTCGTTTGCACCTGGCTCCTTTGAAAATAGATTTGCTTAGGTCGTCCGGAATTACTCCATTGTGTATTATGAATTGCTCTCTCTTGTCATGGAAAATATCTTTTATATATTCTTTCCACCGCTGGAGTATTTCCTCTTTCTCCAATATGATCATTCCATCCTTGGATTTTATATCTGTAGAGTCTACTACGTTTTTAACAGCAACAACAACAACAACAACAAACAACAACAACAACAACAACAAACAACAACAACAACAACAATGCTTATCGGTGTTAGAAAGGTTATTCTTCTAATTAGGAGGTGACATATTGAAATGTGGCTATATCGTGTTGAATACACCGGTTCCCGTCCGATCATCTAAGTTAAGCAACATCGAGCCTGGTCAGTACTTAAATGGGTGACCATTTGGGAATACCAGGTGCTGTAAACGTAGGGATCCAGAATAGTCCACCGGTCCTCCATGTTGGGTGCAGGGCTAACAACCTGGCCCCGTAAAACAGTTTGTTGCAGAAACAGCAACAAAAAAGTTGCTACGCTATGCACCCTCTGGGTGTGATGGATAAATGATGATGATATTGAAATGCGCCAGTGATTTTGGCCGGTTTTAGTAAACTGAAGATGTTACCCTAAACTCCAAAGAGGAAGGCTACTGTGCTAGCAACATCAATGCTTATAAAAGCGGAAGGAGCTGTAGTGAGGTTATTCTGCCGAGTAGAAAGAGGCGATATTGAGGAGGGACCTTGGTTTGAGCTGTAGAGTTTTAGTGGCCGTTTTAGCGTACTGAGGCTGTTGTCGCCTACTCCACAGGAGAGTCTCCTGGGCAAACAAAAACAAAGTCAGTGCTTATGAAAGCGGTAGAAAAGGTTATTGTCCTGATTGGCAAAAAGTGTTATTAAGGAGAGCCAATTGTTTGGCCTAGAGAGTGGTTAAATTCTCCTTAGTAGAACAACAACGACGACGCTTAGAGGATCTGTAGGAAGTTTATTCAGCCGAGTGGAATGATGCGTTATTTTATCAATCATTTAATCCTTTAAAAACAATTCATAAATTTTATTTTCTTTTATCTTTCTCGCGGTTTATCAAATGGCTACTTATTTTCATTGAACAAAGTATAATTGCTTCATTCGTGTAAGTGCATATATTTGTGAAACATTCGTGTAAGTGCATATATTTGTGAAACATTCGTGTAAGTGCATATATTTGTGAAACATTCGTGTAAGTGCATATATTTGTGAAATATCTTTGCTATTTAAACGATGAAAGTAATCAACTGCTAAAAGAGAAACTATATTGTCGGTCCGCTTGTCTTCATTAGAAACTAATGTGACCTGCTATTCAACCCATAACTGGAGGAAGAGGAGATGGAGCAATACCTTTCCTAAGGGTATTTGTGCGTAAATGAATGAAATGAATTCGAACACGGCTCTCCGATTTCTTATTTCGAGCCGGCATCCATTACACTACAACGCGCATATATCAATATTTGGAATTCTGACTTTCGCTTTTTCCCTTAACGCATTGTGAAACAAAGTTATTTTACTCTCATTCGCTTTTCATCACATTTAGGTTCAACAAGTTAAATACCGAGGAAAAATTTGTTCTCTTTTTTTCTCTTTTTTAAGAATGCTATATTTCCTCAAATTCGTCTTCTTAGTAAAATCTGTAAAATTGTTACAATGTGACTGAGAACGAAGTTTCATATTTTCATTATGGCAACATGTGACACATTCGTTTGTGCAGTTAGCGAGAAAACAGCAGATGTTCGTTGACATGAGATAACAATCGACTGCGCCAAATGTGGAAAGATATTTAAATGAAAAACCCTAATTTCGAAAATAATTCAGTCGACAAGTAAATCGAGAAAGTTATTCGCTGTGTTCTGATGCAAATGATTCAGCCACCTGAGTGTTCTCCGCAAAATTTCCAGTAAGAAGTCAAACTTAATTATAACAATCGTCAGTATGCATTGTTAAAAATGAATTTATGCTTAAAGAACACACACACACACACATACACACACACACACACACACACACACACACACACACACACACACATACACATATGCACACAAATATACATACATAAATATATATATATATATATATATATATATATATATATATATATATATATATGAAAATAGGGTTATTGGTACAAAATTTTTTAACCACCATTAATAGAAAAAAATATTTTTATTACTACTAATGATGCTAAAATTTCTAAAAACTAAAATTGAGAAACGGGCTAACCGGTTTCGAACCTCACTCAAAAGAGCTAAATCGAGGTTAATAAAGAAATAATTATGAATAAAATAAATGAGCAATATGTGGATTAAAAGTAGCAAAAAAATGATAAAATCTTTTTATGCCTGATATATATATATATATATATATATATATATATATATATATATATATAATTGGATGCTGTGATAAGCACCAAGCAGTACAGTCTGTTTCTCTGTTTCTTCCTTGAACAACATTCAATAGGCCAGATACGTTGTGTCTGTATTCGACAGTTTATATAGGCTGGACAATGCTGTATTCTGGGTAGTATCTATTGTATTATCGTAACTGTTATTGGGTGGCCAGCAGCGGTTATGTTTCAAATTCTTGTAGAAGTTGTTGGGTAGAAATAATTGTGAATCCGAATCTATTGTATCTGTTGTCTAGTGTTTTATTAACTTTTTGCCCATTTTTTGTAGATTACTTAATTATTATCACATTTACTTGTGTTTATGCAGTCATTCACAATTTCTTAACTTGTTTATCATTTACTTAATTTGCTGTTTAATGAATTTTGCCCTTGACCAACATATGTAGTTGTGACAAAACACAACACAGCTGGCTTGAAGATTACTTTTTGACATGAAACAGACTGTCGCCGCTTAGAGTTGATCTCAGTGTCATCTTTTATATTTACATACGCTCTGTCACTGATATTGAGAACTTTTACTTATAAATATAACCTACCTTTAAACTATAATTTCATCATATCATATATATATAGTTGAGACAAAACACAACACAGCTGGCTTGAAGATTACTTTTTGACATGAAACAGGCTGTCGCCGCTTAGAGTTGATCTCCGTGTCATCTTTTATATTTACGTACGCTCTGTCACTGATATTGAGAACTTTTACTTATCAATATAACCTACCTTTAAACTATAATTTAATCATATCATATCATATATATATATATATATATATATATAGCACCAATTGAGTCAGACGAACTTACCTAGGTTTCTTCTAAACGGATCGTCAGGGACAGCTGGCTTTCCCTGATGATCCGTATAGGAGAAACCAATGTAGGTTCGTCTGGCTCATTCGGTGCTATTTAATTCGCTCTACCTTTGTATTGAGCACTTTCTGTTAGATGGTTACATGTGTTTTTTTTTGGGGGGGGGAGTGCTTCGTGCTGATTTCGGTCCGAACACTTTTGGCTGACTTTCATGCCCGAAGCGCTTTCTTTTTTACAACCTTTTTTTTCCTTCGTTCGATAGTTTTCGAGGAAGGTTTTCGAGACGAGTATAATTATAACCATATATATATATATATATATATATATATATATATATATATATATATATATGAGTAGTAAATTGCAAACATTATGCTTTCTTATTTTTAATAAAATCTGTACTCAAAGAAAATCTTTCGTTTATTATAATTTAAATATATAAGAAATACACTGTACATTTGACATTTGGTTTTATTATCCATTTCTCGATGTTCTTAACAACTTTCAATCTTTTGCTGAGATCATTTTTAGTGGTTTAATTTCTGATAATGATATCAGAGTAATTTTCAAATTATGCCATTATATCAAACAGACGATTACTCTTACCTCCAAATACAAGAAAAAAACTTCATAGACAAATTTAAAGCAGCACTAAACAAATCATTATCTCGCACACAAAAGTACACACCTGGCAAGAATGTGCGTGCATATACATATATATATATATATATATATATATATATATATATATATATATATGCACATATAAAAATGGAGAATGAGATTATATGTACACATACTGACAAAAAAACAGAGAGGTCTGACCACACAGACACACGCACAAACACACTATACAACGTGCATGTATTATAAGGATATATATATATATATATATATATATATATATATATATGTATATCCTTATAATAATATAATATATATGTATGGAGAACGAATATATACACATATATTGCCAAAAAGAAACTCACTAGACGGACTACACGCGCGCACAGACAAACATTCATTACAAAATATACAGACAGAGAGACAACCAAAAATATACTAATAGAAACACGCTCGCATTCACGCGCAACAAAGCGCAAACCAAGATATAATCATACCTGAAATAAAGTACATACACACACACACACACACACACACACACACACACACACACAGAAATAAATATACAAAAAATAAAAACACGCACACAATGCACAAGAATAGAGGAAGGAAGGAAGGAAGGAAGGAAGGAAGGAAGGAAGGAAGGAAGGAAGGAAGGAAGACGCCAAAAAGATATAAGGGATATAAAAGATAAGAACAAATACATGCTCCTCTATTTTCCATTTCTATCTTTAACGAAGTTTATCTATTTTATTACCCTTCAACCAGAAGAACATTTTTCGGTCAGTCTAAGAGATTCGAATAACTAAACAAAACTACACAAAAGACACTTTTAAAAATTAATTAAGTAAAAAAAATTACAATATACATATTGACCAGTTATTCTTTGACTGAAGAAAATCACATGATCCGAAACATAAACGTTTGCGATTTTTACACTTATATATATATATATATATATATATATATATATATATATATATATATATATATATTGTGTATTGAGGCAGCAGATCATTATTTAGACAATGAATGTTTATTACGTTTATTCAGGAGCCGTTGAAAACATCGTATTTTAGCTTTAATTTCTTGTAAAAACAAAAAAAAAATTTGTCCAACATTTGGATATTTTTATTACGCTGGTCCTTGAACTAAGCTTTCGGCTCACATGAGCCATCTCCAGAGTGGTTGTATGGACATCAACACAAAGATATTCACCATGAAAGATAATATTCTTTTATGCCGACCTAGAAGATTGCTTTGCAATGATAACAGTTACGGAATAGCAGACGCAGGTCGTAAATTCGTGGTGCGTTTCTGTGATGTCATACCACGTAAGAAACCAAAATATTAACAACAGAACCATATGTCTAAATGCACTGTAATGTGTTCTGACTAGTTTGAAATGTAATTTTATTGAATATGGGTTGATTTGTTTTCATGAAGATGGCCTCGAATATTTGAAGGTTCTTTAATGTGTGAGCATAGTTGTTATCAACTTATACCTGTTTAATATTACGTTTTTCTAAGAAATTTTGTTTAAACTAAGTTAAGAAAGGTGACAGGTAAGTCTACAGGAGAGCGTGGTTTCAATAAAACCATTATAACATTACCAACATATACACACACTTAATTCGTCTGTAGTTTTAATTCGCTTGATACGCATTAGTTTCACTTACATATACTTACGTTCATAATAAAAATCAAGTGTTTTTATTAGGTGCGACACACTCACTTAAACAGACAAACGTTCTCCCTCTATATTTTAAATATTCATTCATTGCTTTATTACACGTGACACCAATGAAATCATACCTTAATCTGCATACTGTCTCTGTGGATTTTTAAAAGATTTGTTCTTTATTTTTAAAAATGTTTTTAAAATCATTTGTCTTTAAAAGAATCTCTGAATGAGCTTGTTTTAGTGAAACATATTAGATAAAAGACACTTTCTTCTACCTGTTCTTTACTTACCCTATATATATATATATATATATATATACCACAGGTTAAGAGTCGACTCGTTATCGAGCAAGACTTTCTATCTAATAATATTGCAAGGAATGCAATGAATTATTGTTGGGTTCGCATAGACCTGGCATGTCTACGAAGATGACTTAAGTCCTGAGAGAAATTTATATATACGTTGACAGATGGAAATGTAAAATTACTAGCTTGTCGTTAAGATCAAAAATTGCTGGCTGGCGGCGGTAGTCTGATTAATTTACGTGTGACGTTTTAGATTACCTTAGCTTTTAATAATCTTACCACATTTTGAGCACATGTAATTGTTTTCAACAGTATACTAAATTCTGGGTTGATCAGCATGAGATCGCATGCAGGGAAAGCTAAGTGTGATTACAATTATGACACGGAGATAGAGCCTTGTTATTTGCTGCAACTATTAAGGCCAGAGCTTCCCTTTTGTTTGCCGCTCGGTTCAGTTACACATGTTAGATACATACTATTTCATATTCAATGTCAGTCGTAATTGTTCTAGTGAGACAAGCTTGCTACGCATGATACCACATTGACGGAATTAAAATTTCGTACCAGCCATCAGAATGGATGACGTTAGTCCCCTGGAAGCTACAAGCTACGTCTCCTTTGCCTCACTCTCTCAATTGACCTGAAGGGGGACGACTACATCGAATCTGTAGCTGCATCTAACGCTAAGAAGCACCTCTCACTTTGCTGGGTCAGAAAATTTTTTCTCGTCAGAATCCATCTTGCACATTTCTAAATCTACATTCGCTCGTGCGTCGAATACTGTTCACATATCTGGTTGGGTTTCTCTGCTATTTATCTCGAAATCTAAAGAAGGATCTGCAATGTAATCGATCCTGACTTGGCATCTCGTTTTCAGTCACTCTCGCACTGACGTGATGTGGTTTTCCTCTGTTTTTTCTACAAATATTTCCATGGCAACTGATCTGACGTGTTTTTTCCTGATCTCCCGTTCACGTGAATTTAAGCCTGCTGTAAGCTGGCGTCTAGTTCCCACCCGTTTATCGTTGAAATTGTTAAATGTAACCATCTCTTCTACTATAACAGTTTCTTTTCTCGCACTTCCCGCTTGTTGAACTCCCTTACGTTTTTTTGCTTCCCTGATAATTACAACCTACAAAAGATTAAATGCAAAGTTGAAATTGCTATTTTTTAACTTTTCGAATTCAATCTTTTTAATTTTTTTTTCAACACCCCCTGAAACCTGTCTCATGTTTACATATTTCTCTCACTGGAAACGCCTGCTCATTTGCTTGGGGTGAAATGATTAGATAAAAAATAATATTGCTTCGTCTATGAAAGTGTATAATAATTCTAGTTAGTCTGTATTAGATTCAAATGATGATTGATATTCGTAAATTCAACGTCAGTCTCCCTGAAATTATTTACCCAAAGGGTTCTGTCCTTCACCACTGCTTCTCAGTTTTTACAAGAAATTCCTATTTTTGTAACGTATCTTTTTCCGGAGTCCTTATAGCATTTCTTAGGTTTGTTGGAGCCACTCTCAAAGCACTAGTTCACTATAGAAGACTTTCTTGGGTATACGTTCATAGCTCAGTCGAACTATGCGTTCTGACTATCGAAAAAAAATTGAGCAAAACCTTTGGTGGGAGATTTGCTTTTGCGAGCACCTCACTATCAGGTGTGTATGACTACCATCCTATGTGAACTATAGGGAATTCTCGTGAAAAATATCAAGTGATTTTATATGACGAGCATATATATATATATATAACAAAATGTTACTAAAGGTTTTATACAAAAGATTATACAAGCCACTTTGAAAACGATACTAAGACAATTGCGTACTGGACATTTTTGTCCCGGACAATTGCATATCAGACGAATGTTTCACTGGATAATTGCGTATTTTAGATAATTCTTTGAAGCCTTTCAAGTAAATTACCATAAATTTTTAAAAAGTATAGATACTAATTGCAAATTTTTAAAAAGGGTATAAAATTTAAAAAAATTAAAAGTTATAAATTTATAAATCCAATGACAGATTAACAGGGTTTTTTCTTTTTTTTTTTTTTAATCGTGTCACCCCAAACAAGGCATTCCACTGCCACTATAGCGCAGGGGTTACATAGAGCGATTGGGTATAGGAAATGTCAGAAGGAGGGTGACAGACGACTTAGGATGTACATAGGGAGAGAGTTGGAGAGAGTGGGTGTGACTTAGTGTGTTAGGAGGTGTCTATTGACCCTACATTTAAACTCCTGGAGGTTGTAGCCGTCGGGGAAGCAAGCATGCGGTAGGGAATTCCACAGGCGGGATGTGCGAGGAAAGAAGCTGTTGGAGTAGAAATTGCGGTTACGTTTCATCGGTTTCACTGTAAAAGGGTGGGACCTAGTTGCCAATCTAGTATCTCGTGCAAATTCACATCTAGGGGGCACCAGTGATTTAAGTTCGTCAGAGCAGAAGCCATGAAAGTATTTATAGAAGAGGCACAGGGAAGCCACGTCACGCCGGTGAGAGAGAGACTGCAGGCGGTCAGCAAAATCGGTATCAATCACATTACAGATTCTTCGCTGTATTTTGTCAAGAACCCCGAGGAGAATAGAAGGGGCACCCGACCAGATGTGGCAGCAGTACTCAATACACAGTCGGGCGGATGGTAGATTTATATAAGTGCAGGATAGATTCAGGCGGAAAGAATTTCCGGGCCCTGCACAGAGAGCCGACTTGCATAGCTGCAGATTTAGCAATGGATTCGACGTAGTCATTCCACTTGAGGTCCGCTGAGAGTGTCAGGCCAAGCAGGCGTAGTGTTTTACTCTCTGGGAGGCAAGCCTGTTCTATACTAACGGGAGGGAGGTGCGGTTGTCTGTGGTGGTTAATTGACAGCAGCTTCGTTTTGGAAGAATTGAATTTTACGAGCCATTTCTTACCCCAATCCACCACGGATTGGAGGTCCTTTTCAAGCTCAGCAGTGAGGTTCGCCTTGTCACCAACACCAGATTTTTGATCGAGGCGAGAGTAAACTGTGGTATCATTGCCTACTTGTGATCTTTTGGCATCGGGGAGATCATTGATATAGATTAGAAAGAGCGTAGGACCTAGGATAGAGCCTTGGGGGACACCCGCGTTTGTAGGGTAGTTCTGGGAGGCATGTCCGTTTAAAACCACCTTCAGTGTGCGGTTAGAGAGTAATGACTGGATTAAGTCCAACAAAAGTCCAGTTATGCCGTAGCTTCGCAGTTTCCGCAGAAGGCCGGCATGCCATACTCTGTCGAATGCTTTAGAGATATCCAAGGCGACGGTTCGGGCTTCACCATTCTTGTCGAGAGCCTGGTATATATACTCGGTGATGGTCGTTAGCAGATCAGCAGTAGACTTAGTGAAGCGGAAGCCATACTGTTTGTCCGAGAGGTTTAAAATATTATTGTAGTTTCACAAACTAATCATACGTTATGTATGTTGGGATCTGTCTCTTTTAAGAGTTTTATTTCGTTTTCAGGAGTATACTTATCTGATAGCGCAATGATTCTCTTATTTACCGTTTATTTTTTATAACAGAATTGTTGCTAACTATCTTTTTGCTTTTTTTAAAATAATCAAAAGTTAGCTTGCAACTCGCAACTCTTTAGAAAATATGGTAACTTCAAAAAATTGTCAGAGGCACGCAATTATCCAGGGACGCATTTGTCTAGAGACGCAAAGGTTTGGTACGCAATTGTCTGGTACGCAACTGTCCATCCATCTTTGAAAACAATAGAAACTGAAACAATATTACCAAGAATATTCACCACCAAGATACTATCTGAAAGGTGAGAATTATAGCCTCCGAAACATTTAGAGATTAAGTATACAATATCGGCACAGGCTCTCAAAGAGAAACCAAGTTCCTGGGAAATTAGTATTTTAGCTGGAAATGGTCAGCATCATCAGAGATCTGATAAAAGCACATACCATCTACAAGACGCATGAATTAAGCACCAAACAACCTTCCACTGACCATCAAATCTTCCAACACGCGCAGTTTCTTTTACTAATGTTCACCCAATACAACGCCTGAGAGTCACTCAAGGTAGGGTTAGTGTGTGGTGATGTATTAGTTTAAGAAAGACTAATGAAGTGAAGTTCTTGGGGCTGTGCAGGAATGATAACAGCTAACCCTAGACTTGAAGAGATCAAGATTTAATTAATGGATAAACTTTTAGAGTTCAAGCAGAGAAGTCAGAAGTACAAAGTTGAAACACAATCCTAAACAGGGAACAAGGGATAAGCCTCTACTTTTGTTCAAATAACCGTGAAGAAGTATGAACCGGGCGGTATGCGAACCTACCTACTCCTATTGGCGGAGGAGAAAAATAAATAATGGAAAAAATTCAGTGTTCAGGCAGAGACGTTAAAAGCATAGGGTTGAAGAAGACTTTAGAAAGAACAGAAAATTCAGTGCTAAACAAAAGATAATGGGACAAAGCTCGACTCTTGTTAAAAAAAACCTGGGCTAGATTCTGACATATTTAAATTCAGAAACAAATAATTCAGAAACTGATCATAATGGATTAATAAATTTCCAGTCATCAGGCTTCTTCCAGTTACACCATCTGATCTGGGGCATACCAGGTCCTGTAGTTAAGCTTGGATGTACGGGTAACATGGCTTACGGACACATCACGTTGAAATATTCACTTACGATCATCGCAGTTAAGCAACGTCGATCCTGGTTAGTACCTAGATGGGTGATCTCTTGGGAAGTACTTCAAGATTTGATATGTTGTTGGTGTAATAGATAATGGCTCAGAATTTTTATTGGAAAGCCGAGTTCCAGTTTCGGTCGAGTTTGTTATATTCATTGACATGCAAATGCTCTTAGGAAAGGTATTAATACACCTCTTCTACCCGCGTTATGGGTTAGTAAAGTAAGACTTATATCATTAAGACCATTATTATGCACCCCCCCCCAAAAAAAAAACATTGCGTACAAAATGTTTAGATTTAGAGGTAGATAAATAAAAACAAAGAGGCATTCACAAGTATTCTAAGAGAATGGTGTTAGCTATCGATCATTTTAACGGATAATGTCCCACAAGGAGAAATCATCGTGTGATCCTTCCTTCTTTAACCGCTCGTCAACGAAGAACTTAACAATCAAGCAACGTTTTACCTGTATTTGATTTATTTTCCTTGTACATTTAAAAAAAATTTCGAATATGCAAATTGGTAAACGAAATAAAATAATACGGGGCGTTTACTCAAACACGGGTATCCACTAAAATAACGTTTGAAGTAATGATTATATTTGTGTGTATGTGTGTGTGCGCGCGTGTGTGCTTGAATATAATTTTAAATGATTCATTTTATGTCTCCCTATGCGGTACTTTATCCTCCTAATAGAAGCAAAGGCGCAGATTTTTGTTAGTTACATTTCATATTCTCACCTTTTAGCTTTCTTACTAGATTAAATTGAATTAAGAGAAATATTTTGCTCTTATTACTGCTGTGAGCCCGCGAAATCTCTTTCTTGAATCCCGGAATAATAACTTCAACATTTTTAATCATTAGCGAAGCTTGGCATCTTTATGGGTTCCTAAATTTTCTAAAAGATTATTCTCGAAGGAAAAGCCAATAAAATAATTTTCAATTATGACACTGGTTTTTCTAAGTAACATCCTTTACAAGAAAACAAAAACAAAACGAAACAAAAAGTCGATAAAACGGAATCAATTACTATTAATTTTCTGACTAGTATTTCTTTCACCTTTACTTCAACTGCGTTTTCTTCCACAATTCAGGATCTTCACCGGAAAGCTTCTTGTTTATTTCCTATCTGTGTTGTTTATTAACGGATGTAGAATAAAATTAAGGGATTTTTTTTTACAATAATGTTCAATAACGTTCAAGAGCCACTCTAGATAGTGGGTTACAGTTATAGAATACAAATCCTTTATCATCCAACAATTAACTAAAACACAAAAAGTAAAATTATACACCCGCAAAAATGGATCACAATAACTGAAAACATTTTGGAAATACCCAGACTGAGGCAAATTTCACAAGTCAGTGTGAAAATTAAGATTCTGGATTCTGATTGGATAGTAAATAGCAAATTGATCAAGTCAATTTTTCTAGTAAAAAAAATAAAATTTGGTATTTGCACTTATATTTTGGGTGATTGGCCGAGCCGAGGACTTTTTAATGCCTTACTTGGTAGAAAAGATTTTTCTCGCCAGAATCTATCTTATGTATTTTATAAGTCTACCATTCGTCGTTGCTTTGAATATTTGGGAAAGACATAAGAGTAATCAAGAATTTTTACTGGTAGCAAACCGCCTGCATACGGAGAGGTCACGAACTCACCAGATATACAAAGATAGAAATGGGCGTAAGACAAGGACGTGACTTTTCACCGGATCTATTCAACTTGTACAGTGAGACTATTCTGAGGCCATTAGATGTTATGCCTGAATTCATCATCGGAGACCACAATTTGAACAACTTAAGGTACGCAGATGATACAGTGCTGATAGCAGACACGGAAAGGAAAATACAAGTTCCCCTATAAAAGGTAGCTGAAGAGTGTGACAAGAAATGACTACAAATAAAGACAAGAAAACAGAATGCATGGTCATCAGCAAAAAGGGCAGCCCAAAATGCCAAATAGAGGTGGGGGATACTAAAATCAAGCAAGCACAGAAGTTTAAATATCTGGGAAGTGTTCTAAGGGAAGACGGAAAGTGCGACACAAAGATCCGAAGGCGAATTGACATGGCAAGGGCGCGTTCAAGATGCTGACTTAAGTATTAAAAGACAGGAAAATTTCGCTAGAAACAAAGAAAAGAGCACTGAATTGCTATGTGATGTCAGTTCTACAATATGGCAGTCAATGCTGGACAATATCATCAAAGATGTAGGAAAAACTTGAAGCAACTGAAATGTGGTTCTACAAAAGGATGCTGCGTATACCATGGATCGAACATGTGAACAATGATGAGGTTTTAGAAAGGATGGAAACTAAAAGGAAATTAATATTGAGCATCCGGAAGAAACAGCTAAAGTTCCTGGGACATACAATGAGGAAGAAGGGCTTGGAGGATCTGATAGTAACAAGACCAAATAGAGGGAAAAAGAGACAGGGCGAAGAAGCGGATAACATATTTGAAGGGCCTCAGCAAATGGATGACAGAACGGGGGTTGCATAGTGGAACAGGAGAAGGCGTGCTAAGAGCCACCAGGGATAGGGAGACGTGGAAAGCTATGATTGCTTACGTCCTGAAAGAACAAGACAAATAGAAGAAAACTTTTTAATGTCAAGTCTTTTATTTAGTTATATTGTCATTTTCCTTTATTCGATGTGTTTTCTATGATGGCGCTGCCATATCCATGGGAAGTCAATGTTTTACTTTGTAATCTTTAATCACTCTGTCTGGTCTATTGGAAGAGTGACTTAATGACCTACGATGACTGCATCGGGGGATGTACATAACATTTTTCCGTTCCATTTGGCGCAAAATAATATTGACATTTCTTCCAATGAATATATTTCCCAATCTTATCATATTGATCTTTGTCTGGAAAATTACACACACACACACACACACACACACACACACACACACACACACACACACACATATATATATATATATATATTACCAAATACATATATATAGGTGAATTAATAAATATAAATATAGGAATACATTCAAGTAAAAAAATTATTATTCAGGTGTTAATAAAACAGTACTCAATGTAGTATAAACGGAGCTATTAATTATATATATTAATAAATATTCAATGTCGGATAAGATGTATGTCTATTAATATATATATATATATATATATATATATATATATATATATATATGTGGGGGGGTATAAATATATATATATATATTCATTTGAATATATATAAATGTAATAAATGTATATATCTAAATATATGTGTGTGAGTGTTTTAGTGTATATATATATTGATGTAATATTATAGCTGTGTATTTAGTAGCTATTTCTCTTTTATTTTCAATGAAATCTGCACACACACACACACACACACATGTACACACACACACACATATATACATATAATATGTATATATATATATGAATTGGAATCAAATAGGTATTAGAATTTCACAAAATTATAGGATGAGGAACAAATAAGAAAAATTTATAAACTTAATATAAAAAGAAGGATGCTAAATTTATAAGCATTTCTTATTTGCTCCTTAAACCATCCTATATATATATATATATATATATATATATATATATATTTATTTACGCTCTCACACCCCGACTGAGAACGATGGAGGAATGGCAGACTTTGAAAAAACAGTAGCTACTCACGCATCTACGCATCGTTCATTCAGTAATGAATTTGAACACTCTCGGCTACTGTCGTGTGTTTACATTGTATATAAGACGTTAAAGTCTGCCTTTATCTACTGAGAACCCATATCTCAGAGGTAGAATCGCCGACTGATGTCAATTTGGTAGGGTTTCAATCCTGCTTAGAAGCAATCGGATGTCAAACGTACTGATGAGCAGTGATATAGATCTGTCTGCGGACGACTATATATATATATATATATATATATATATACTTTCAGAATTTTACTAAATCAACCTATCCTAATGATGATTTAAGAGAGCTGAAAACTTTGGTCATATTTTCTCTATCGGATAAATTCTGACAGTAGAGACGAATTTGAAAAAAAAATCCATTTAAATTTAGGTATCGAAAATGAGTGGTGGTATCTATACCATATACAAAACTCCTTTTGACAAGTTAAAAGAAAAAAATGCCGAATTTTGAGAAATTTGGTATTGAAGAAAATATCCAGGATTTTTAGACTTGCAATAAATTCCTTTATATCTCGTCAAGCGAGGTGGTGTAATGGTTAGCAAGCTTGTCTCCCTAGAACTATTGCAATTAAGTAGTGAGTTCGATCCTCACTGGGTGCCCCATACTTTCGGCCTTGTGCCACATCTAAGCTGCGCTTAGTAAATTGCATTATATGACACTTAACTGACTAATAAAACTAAGCAAACACAGACAGAGGGAGACGCGCAAAATCCTAATCCCTCTTCTTATTCACTTTTCTTTTTTTTTGACCCCGACTTCTACGTCCATTTTCTATTTAGTTTCTCTTTTTATGCGTCACTGGACTTATTTTAAACTGTCGTTTTTTTCCCTTAACAGATTAAGTAGCAAATATTTGGAAACCACTTACACTTCGTTGACCTCTGCTTTCTCCCTAATTTAATTCCCATTAGTAAAAATTAAAAAGATAATCGGTGTACTTATTTTTCACTGATACGAATGTCAGTGGTCAACACATGAGTCGATTTGGGTTCAGATTTTAGTTCGTTCTCTCCCTCTCGTTAGGGACCCGATCGAAGAAAATCGCGGTTTTCAATCCTGCCTCTGACCAGTTTTAAGGAAACAATAATAGAATACATTTTGTTCGCTTTTATCAGGTCACTTATTTGATGTTCAACAGTTGAGAATAGCAGCAAACTTTTCTAAATTTTCGTCTTCCAGATACTTCCTTAGTTCAATAAATCGTGCCATTGGAAATTGCTTGGCGTGCTACGTGCGACACGTGTGCTGTAGTTTGACGATCCCTGTTCTAACGGACTGATTAATTTTTCCAAATCTCTTTTCAAGTCTCACGATCTCACCCCACAAAGAAACAAGGAATATTATCTGAAGTTTTTTTTTTAAGCAATTATAATAAAATCAGATTAGAACAATTGATAACAAAGTGGTAAATTTTTTTCGTCTGACGCGTTTCGACCTTTAGAACTTCATTGGGCTAAAGTGATGCTACTTTGATGTGACTACATGAAGCAGAGAAAACGGTGAAAAACTTTTACAGTTTTTGAAAAAAATGGTTTGGGAATATAATTTTTATCCAATTTAATTTCTTCTTGTTTATACCTTTATTAAACATCCCACGTTGTGATACTAGAAGATCAGTTGTAAAAACCTTAACGCAAATTTACTATCTAGGGATTAAAGCACTTTCTATATAATTATAAAATTTCGTCTTAATAAAATCTTTAGTTACTTTTTTCAATTTTCATTTTGCTTTTTCAATAAAGTTACTGATAATTGTAACTTCTAAAAACTACTAAAACAACACTTCGGATTTACAATTTTCGGTTCATTGTTTTAGCTAGTCAGTCAGAATTTGAACCAGATGACCTTTGAGGAGTTTACTCTGACGGTAATTGTTAACAAGGGAGAGTCCAAATTCTTGTTACAAATCTAAAAAGTAAGAAATGCTCGTCGCATTTGTAAAATAATCCCATCAACAATGGTGGTGGTGGTGGTGGTGGTGGTAGTAGTAATTATGAATTATTCTAGTACCAGTAAGATGGAAATACAAAAATACACACGCCCCCGGCTACTGAACTGTTTATATAACACCGGGGGAGGGAACTTATGTTTGCCTGTGGAAGTTACCCTTTATTTAATGAGACCTTCCATTTCTACTCTACTGCTTTAAAGAAACTAGCAAAAGATATTTAAGGTTTTTTTTTTTTAATAACATATCATTTTTTCAGGAAGATTTATTAAAGTTCATGAAGTAGCAAGTCTGTTTCGCGTGAATGGGACCAGCCTTAATTTTCTTTTTTAAGTTCCTTAAAGAAAAATAGGCGGTTTCCTCTGAACTCCTCTCTGGTTAAGTTAGACGTCTTTTGTGTACCTAGTTAATGTGAATGAATGTGTTCCTAGCTTGTGCTGAGCTTTCTGTTTTGCTATGATCCTAGTCAAGATACCCAACCTCCCCAGTAGAAATCTTGAAGCATAGAAATTTCCGTGTTGCAATGTATTTTTAATTAAAAAACAAATTTAATTATATCATTATATTAAGCTCTACAATATTTATTGTATTGAGCACTTATATATATATATATATATATATAAGTAAACGCCAGACAACTCGAAATTGTAAAACCGTTGGTTCTCTTCACCTGGATATATATATATATATATATATGTTGTAGTTGAAAGCAATCTTAGAAGAATGAACACACAAGTAATATTTTTCATTTTCTTAGAGGAAGCACTGTAATTAAAAACTTTTGACTACTGTTTATTTCATCTTAATATCATTTTTTTTATCGCAACCCTTCAAGCAACGTGAATTGAAACTCGCCAAAGGCGTCTTCATTATTTTCGATCTGTACGTATTCAAAAGTTAATAACTATAGCCGATTAACGATGTCCGATATTTAAGATGTTTCTTTTTGAGAAAAATAAAATACGAAAAATTATTTTTGATAGAATTAATAATATTCATGAAATATTCTTCATTATTAAAGAAACAACTTCTGTCTGGGCTTAATTTTCCATTTCGAATTTCTTGATTCTATAGACATTGAGCATTTATAGACTTTTGTTAAGGTTAGTGTCTGGTGCCTTTCTTTTTCTTCCTCCTTGGCAGACTTGGTATTGGCAAAGTCGCTTTCGTTTCACCATTTCTTTTTCTCTTGCATTCCCCCCCTTCACGAGTGCGCACCCCCACCATATATATATATATATATATATATATATATATATATATATATATATGTGGGAGTGGATACAATAATAGAAATACCTAGTATCATAATAGCATAATTTGGAAAATTTGATTAAACTGTTAAAAGCTTCTGTATTTTTATGTTTGTTGATTTAATTTTAGTAGTACTTTATTTTCTTTATTAAAATTGTTTTTTAGAGTTATTATTTAATTTTTTTTATCAACAATGAGGACTTTAAGAATTTCAAGTGATCAACTTCATCCTATGGTTCAGGAACTGTTTCTGATGGGAAATGACAACTTTCAGGACGATAATGCACTCATTCATACTGCTTAAATTGTAACTGAATGGCACGAAGGATATTCTAGTGAATTAGAACGTTTTATCTAGCCACCACAGTCCTTAGATCTCAAAATTATTGAATATTTATGGCTAATTTTAGAAAACTGAGGCGTCGATATCTTTCATAATTGAAATAACTGGTGATTGTTTTAAAGAAATAAAGAATAAAAATTTCTATGGCAAAAATTCAAACTTTGTACGAGTCGATCCAAACTGTAATCACTTCTAAAGACGGTTCTATCTCATATGGAAATAAATTTGCTTGAAATTTTAAGGTGTTTCTATTATTTTGTCTACCCTCCGAGTATATATATAAATATATTGTTTGAAATTTGTGTATTTAGGCTGCAAATTTTCTTTAAATCATGTCAGATTAAATATATTGCAAACACTATGTTTGCTTATTTTTAATAAAATCCATTCATACTCACGGATAATCTTTCGCGTATTACAATCTAAAGATGTCAGAAATGAGCTCTAACGTTGACAGATGTTATTTTCATTAATTTTTTAAGGTACTTAAGTACTTTCAACCTCTTTCCGAGGTCATCTTCAGGGGTGTGAGTTATGGTAACAAATGTAACCGGAAAACTGTGTTGCTAAAAATCACTGTACATTTTTTCCTGCTTCAAATATAACAACAACGTTACAGATCATTTCTGACATCTTTTGATTGTTATACGCGAAAGATTATCCGTGAGTATTGAACGGATTTTATTAAAAATAAGCAAACATACATTTATTTAATCTGATATATATATATATATATATATATATATATATGGTATCTATTACAATGGGATGAACAAGTTTGTTCCCTACTCGAGAGCAATTTTTATTTTATTAAGACTTCTCGAATGCCTAGGCCGATAGACGTAATACACGCTTTTTAAATAAAATGGGACATCTATTTTAAATACGATTATCGACTAAGCAATAGTGTCTGAAAATATGTGCATATGCTTATATATATATATAATACAGTTCAAGTAGTAGTCAAGAAGGCTGAAAAATAGGAAACAGATGCTGGTGAAGGTTGGAAGGTATCACAGGCAACAGAGAGAACAATCTCAGACCCACATTTTCATTCCAGCTTTGTCTGCTACACCTGCAGGAGAGTGTCTCATGCAAGAATCGAACTGCTAAGCTACTCCAGACGCTACTCGCAAAAGAATTAAATTTTAAGCAAACAGAGCGCTTCCTTTATATATTAATTATTCAAAATCAAGGCCTAAGGGTATGTGAGTAGTAGCTGGTCCATACAAATACAACTAGCTAACCAGAATCACAACACTTTCATGCATTACAAACCATCGTCATTCAAAGCGACATTTACCACAATATCCCATAACCGGGAACCTACAAAACCCAATGACATAAAAGCTTATCATGTCTAATGAAAATATATAAAAATTGCATGATAAAGAAGAAAGGAGAATGAACCCTAAAATCAAACTAAAATATAACAAAATAGATAAACTAGAATAAAATATGTGAGTAGGACCCATCCTCTGCACATAAATGTGAGCGGCTACTGTTTTCTGCCTATAGTAGACGCTAACTTACTCAGGGAGAAAAAAATAATTAAGTGGTGGGATAGGAAAGTCCAAAGAATGATCCACTCGAGATCAAACGGGACAAAAACAAACTGGGGCGTTTGGGAAGCTTGACATGGAAGACCGGCAACATGCCAGGAACAACAATAACTCACGTCAAGTGTTTAGCTTAACCATGGGAAGGATCTAACAGGAATCTGTCCCGTTGTATCAAATGGGAGCTAAGAAAAGAAAACCAAAGCTGACCTCATTCACTTGAACCAAGCTCGCTACTTTGACTCAAATTTTTAGCTGAAATCTGTCGACATCAAACACTTTCTATCACATCTGATTTTCATCTTGAGTTGATGCCCAAAGAATCTGATTAGATCGCGATAATAATGGCGTTCATTTCGCAAGATTCTTTTCATTCACGACGTCATCATCATCATTCTTGATTCTAGATAGGAGCCTTATATATATATATATATATATATATATATATATATATATTACAAAAAAGTGAAAGATCACTGTTCAAGCATTTACTGTTATGGTTACATAATTCTCATTTTTGATTGAACAATATTGGCACACCTAAAGCATTTTCTCTGACTACCATTCCCTATTTTTCTAAATAACCATGAATTCATCTTATATTTTAAAAATAATGTATTTTCACTTATTAATTTTAACATATCACCTGAAGAAGAACAGTATTGTTCTGAAACATGACAATTTTTGTTTAGTGATATTATGCTTTTATAAACCTTTGTAATAACAAAACTACAATATATATATATATATATATATATATATATATATATATATATAATTTCCATGACCGATAGCACGACTCGCAGTTTTTATGTACAACGTGCTGTGCATGAAACTCCGAGGAGTGGTATTATCAATATGCAGATGCGATTGTGGAACTCGGAAAGGTGGGGGACCCCCTTAGGGGCCGAGAATTTTCTGAGGAGGAGGGCAAACTCAAGCAGCGTAATTACTGAACACTTATTTTTCTCGGACATAAAACACTGACTACCTATGTATCTACATATCAAGTTAGAGACATAATTTGTAATTAACCTCTTCCTTCAGATATGAAAATAAGACTATTACGTCTCTTTCTCTCCCTAACAACATGTATATTGCTATCTATATGGTTGCTTTATTTTGTTTGTTTTACTTTTAAACTGGTCTCTGTATATATCTGTAAAAAGCTAAACGAAACAGAAAACACAGAGGGAAAAGTACTGACGACCAAATCTTATCAAAATCAAAGACTGATCACTTTCATAAAAAAAAAAAATGAAATTTTAAAGTTTAAAATTTCAGCGCTCCTTTTGTGCATACTTATCCATCACTTTAATCCAATAAAGTCCTCAAGGATGAAACACGTCACACGAAACTCGCACTATCAAGCTCACCAACAGCGGGAATAGTGTGTTGAAATTCAACTCCACCCCGCAAGAAAAAAAAAAAGAAAAAAGAAAGACGTTCACTCGAATTCCAACCGCACTCAATACGCGAAGCTCGGTATAATCGTTTCTATATGAATTCAAAACAACAGAAAATGCATCTTAAGCAGTCTTTCATAAAAGAAAAAATTAACACCGAATGCAGGATACAATGAATGCAAAAATTTTCTTTGTCTGATATCTTCAACGAAACATGTTAAAAAGAAAGATGGTTGTCGAAATACATGTTTATCAACTAATTTAAGATAGTTGACTTTTTTTAAAACGCCGCTTAGATGTGGCACAAGGCCAAAAGTAATGAGCATCCATTGAGAATCGAACTCGCTACTCAGTTGTAAAAGGCTCTAGCAAGACAGGAGTGCTAACCATTACACCACGCCGAGGTACCCAAATTATTTTCAGTCAGTTAAGTGCCATACGTGATATACGCTTTGGGCGATCATGTCTCTTTCGAGACATGACTGACTGGGCAGAAGATTATCTCGCAGTAGGTTGCCATTGCTTTCTGTGGTAGACTGATTGCCAACCAAGGCTATAGAAATTATTCTATCCTATTATTTAAGCTATAACTGGAGGGAAGAGACAGATTAATACCTTTCCCAAGGGTATATGAGCGTAAGTGAATGCAAGGAATTCAACTGGAATTCGAACTCGGCTCCCTGATTTGTCATTTCGAATCGATATCCACTGCACCACAAAGCACATCCTATTTTCAGATAGAGTATATCTATAAAGGAACAAAATGAATAAATAAGGCAATATGAAAAGTTATTTTTAGCCGACGAGGTGTTTTGACTTCTGATAACGTACAACAAAATAAATCCTTACATTTGCCTTGATAAAGTTTTACTGAGGACAAAACGCGTCGGCTAAGAATAGTTTTCCTTTTTGTATATAGATATGTATAATCCTCTGAAGACAAGCCTGTTTCGCTGTATCACAGCTCCACAGCGCAGCTAGATTAACCGACTGCCTCAAGCCGGGATTGGGTAAAAATCAAATGATACGAAAGAAGAAAGAAATATTAGTAAAAAAAAAAATAAGAAAAAAGGTAAGTATGATTAAATCATTGCCTTATACAATAGCTGCTTATATTCGGATTATAAGTCAGCCGGTATCAGTATTTATAGGTAGCGCGAAGCTTCATTTCTGATTTCAGTGACATTAATAAGAGAAAAAGAATTACCAAAAATAAAGTGTTTTAAAATTTGCCTCCAGTTAAACTATAACGCATTTATTAACGATATTTCATTTTGGTTGTTTCGGTGGGCTAATAAGCCATGAAAATTAAGTCTTTGAAATATATTTAGAAAAATAGAACCTAATTGCCATTAACAAATACTATAAGTTTTGAAGAGATTGCAGTTATTCAATCCCTAGAATCTTAACAGAATTGTTAAAAAATCTGAATATATGAGGTCAGTGCAATTAGATTGATATAATTCAAAACTGTGGAAAATTTAGTGATTGTTAGGTTTCGTATTTTTTGTGTGTAGTAGTAGTAGTAGTAGTAGTAGCGGTTGTGCGTTGTGGTGCAATGAATATCGGCTTGGGACGACACATCGGGGAGTCGAGTTCGAATTCTACTTGAATTCCTTGCATTCACTTACGCACAAATACCCTTGGGAAAGGTATTAATCCGTCTCTTCTCTTCAGTTATGGGTTAAATAATAGGACAGATTGATTTCTATAGCCTTGGCTGGCACTCAGTCTACCGCAGAAAGCAATCGTAACCTACTGCGGGATAATCTTCAGCCCATTTCGTCATGTCTCGTATAGCACTTAACTGAGTCATTGTTGCATAGCTCTCCGTGTTCTTTGTGACGACAGGTTTTCTGTTCCTTACCTCTCCAATTATTTTCTGTTTATACTTGCCTATTAATTTGCATACGATACTACACTTCCCTGAACACTTCCTTGTTTTTTTTTTCTTTTACCACTCCTGATTGTTTTTGTATTGTATTGTCTTTCCTCTCGCGTTTTTATTTTGTTTTCTCTTTAATGGTGATCTTAGTCTCCCTTCATCTTCTTTTTCATATTTGTCTGTCTTTTCTTTCTCACTTTCTTCCATTCCCTTTTCTGCTCTACCTTTGTAGCATTCTGACTCTTATTGTTCCTAATCTTCCATTTCCACATCATCCTTCCTCGTTTCTAATTCTGAACTGATCTGCATGTGCCAGTATATGTTGACCCTTTTCCTCAGTTATAGTCGCGTTGTGTCCTTTTTTTTGTATCAGAAAATTTGCTTCTTCTCGATTCGCCTCTTTATTCTTTCTATACTATACCTTTTTTTTTGTTGCAAAGAACATCCTTATGGGGGCTCTGATTGTCCTCCCATCTTCCTGCATGTGGAATGGAACTGGAAATGGGAAGAATTTTTGGCAAATATTCTTCTGTGTTTTCATTATATAAATACTTTCACGGCTTCTGCTCCGATGAACTTAGATCACTGGTGCCCCCTAAATACGAATTTGCACGAGATACTAGATTAGCAACTAGATCCCACCCTTTTACAGTGAAACCGATAAAATGCAGCCGTAACTTCTACTCCAACAGTTTCTTTCCTCGCACTTCCCGACTGTGGAATTCTCTTCCAAACGATTGCTTCCCCGACGGCTACAATCTCCAGGAGTTTAAATGTAAGGTCAATAGACACCTCCTAACACACTAACCTGCTCCCATTCTATCAAGCACTCTTCCCATCTGCCCAACCCTCATCCTCGCTATCCTTACTCATCTGTCACCTTCCTCCTGTCATTCCGTATGTCTAACCACTCCTTCTCTTTACCTTCCCCTATGTAGCCCCATGCGCAATAGTGGCAGTGGAATGCCTTGCTTGGGGTGAGATGATTAAAAAAAAAAAAATTAAATGGTGAGAATGCTTTCAATCTCATTTTCACCGTTTTTACCATTCTTTCCGCAATATATTGACGTCTTGTATGCATCCAATTTGTTCTAACCACGCACATAAGTTCTTATCGCAAAACTAGGGTGCATTGTCGGTGACTATTGTCTGGGGTACTCCATTACTTGAGAATATAGTTCTTACTATTTGCTTTATTGTGGTGGCTTTTTCCGTCTTTTACTTTGACAGCTTATGAGTCTACTAATGATTAGGTTAATCCCCTATCTCTGATATGTGCGTAATCCATGTGGACTCTGCTTCCTTGGACCATGAGCGAGTTTTTGCTTGCATGAAATTTTGTTATTTCTTTTTATTTCCGCACATTTAGAGCATCTCTTAAGATATTCTCCTATGTTTTTTGAATATCTTGGCCATCTAGCTTGCAACTTCAGTTTTCTTAGTATTGCTGTTATGCCACAATGTACATTACCATGTACTCCTTTTAATATGTCCCTTCTCAGTATTTGTGGAGCTACTATTACATCTCCATTGCATATAATGCTATTTTCTAGGGTTAGTTTGTGCTTTGTTTCCTTAAAGAGTCGCTCTGCCATCGAACAATTGCGCATATATTATTGTTATTCTCTTTAATATTCTGCTTAATGTTGGTTCTTGCATTGTTTCTATTTTGAGTCTGTTTAGAGAGAGAACGTCCATTTCCACCCAGTGTATTTTTTTATCTTCAGTTTTTTAATATTTTCCTTTGGTTTCCTTCTTGAACTGTAATCTTGATAAGATAAAGCGTCTACGTGAGGAATAGTGTTCCCTTTTACGTATACTATGTTAGAATTGAATGCCATGATTTTTATTGCCTGTCTTTAAATCCTTGACGATGTGACTTTTGGCGATTCTTTTATTAGGTTAAATATGAATTCTAATGGTTTGTGATCCGGTTTTAATATTTTTTCCTGTGAAAAAGTTTCATGACCTTTTCATGCCTTATACTGTTGCTAGCGTTTCTTTTTTAATATTCGAGTAGTTAGTTTTTGCTGACGTTAACCTTCTTGGTATGTACATGATTGGGTGTTCTTCATGTGATAGAACAGCAGCAATCGTCATTTTGCTTGCGAAAGTGGTTAATGTTATTTCTTTTTGTAGATCAAAAACTTTTATTATTGGTTTGCTCATCAGAATATTCTTTAGTCTTTCAAAAGTGATAGTTTGCTTTTGTGTCCAGTCAAATTTATTGCTTTTTTGCGTAATTTTGCAAATGGCACTATTATGTCGTTGTATCTTCGTATGTATTTACTGTAAAAATTTATCAGCACCCAAAAGTATTCTAATTGTTTTTATTTGTTGGAATTGCTATTTTTGTTATATTTTTAAAAGTCTATAATCGAGTAATATGCCTTCTTTTGATATTTGATAAAGGAAACGAGTCTGAACAAATTTGGTCATTTGCCCCTATCTTGTAATCACCACATATCCTTAAATCTTTATCAGGTTTCTTTATCACTAATATCAGTGACGTCAAATTACTTCCACCTTGAGTTACTTTTTTCTAGTATGCATGGTATCATATTTTTTTATTTGGCTACTACCAAAGGTAGAATATGAAATGAAACTTTTCTTGACTCTATATACTTTTGGTGATAGTTTTCCATTTGTTGAATGCTTGCTTTATAGCCTTTCAATAATTCTATTTCATTTTCTTCTGTTTTCGTGGAATTGATTAGTCTCACTGTGTACACTTTTATATGCATCTATTCCTAATAATCCGTGATCTTTTTTGATTGGACTTGTAATGGTTGGTAACACTGTGTCTACGTTGCCACAAGACAACGGATTCATTGAAACTCTGAAGAACTGAAACGTTACATAATTTCATTGCCTCTGATTGGACATGTAATGGGTTGTAACACTGTGTCTACGTTGCCACAAGACAACGGATTCATTGAAACTCTGAAGAACTGAAACGTTACATAATTTTGTCGCCTCTGATTGACCATTTAATGTATGTTAATGCTGTATCTACATTGAAATTCGACAGCAGGTGCATTCAATATCTCCATAATTGAATCTTCACAGATGTACGTCGTCTCTGATTGACGGTGTAATGCAGGTTAACGCTGTGCCTACATAACTACACGAAAACCGGCGTATTGGAATTCTCAAGAAGTTAAATGTTACAGATGTACGTCGTCCTTGATCGTCCTTGATTGATCATATAATGGCTATTAACGTCGTGTCTACACTGACGCATTGAAGCTCTCTATTGAAGAAAGGATGAATATTAATGGGATTCAAGAATGCCGATTGATGTATTCAAATATTTCGAGATTGTAACTATCACTGAAAGAAGTAAACGGTAGGGAGTTCTACAGTCGGAAAATCCGGGAAAGAAATTGTTGGAGTAGAAATGGCGATTATATTTAACTATTTTAACGGTAAAAAGGTTGGATGCTAGATGCCAATATAGCAGCACGTTTAAATTCAGGTGGTCTGGGTAACTGGAAAAAAAGGTCGTCAGAGCAGTTGCCATGCAAATATTTGTAGAAAAGACAAACGGAAGGGGTGTGACTGATGCCGAGATGTTAAGTCAAGATCTATTATATTGCAGACCCTTTGGATTTTGTTAAAAAGGTTAATAGTAGGAACACTTGACCTGATACGGCAATATTATTCGATGCACTGACAAGTTGTAGATTTATAAATGTGTAAGATATATTCTGACTAGAGAAACTTTCTGGAACGAAACAGTGATCCAGATTTTCTTACAGTAGATGCAGGTATTGATTCGATGTATTTGTTCCACTTGAAAAAACTGAAGCCAGTGAGGCGCAGTGTTTTGCTCTCCAGGAGATTTACTTCATGAGTGTTTCAAGCAGGAAAGTTTTCAAGAGCAGCAGTCAGTTTTATTTAGTTAGCTTTGACAGATTTCTTATTTCAGAAACAACGTAGAACCTATGACAGTAAATGGGTGGGGCCTAGTTGTTAATCTTGATGATCGATTAAATTCATATATGGGGGCGCTAGAGAGCTGAGTTCATCGGAGCAGAAGCCGTGAAAGTATTTGTAGAAGAGACACAAGGAAGCCACATTGCGCCGGTGAGAAAGTGGCTGTATCTGAGCTGCCAAGTCGAGATAAATCACATTATAAATTCTCCGTTGGATTTTGTCAAGGACCCCTAGGTGGATAGCAGAGGCACCCGACCAGATATGGCAGCAGTATTTAATGCGCGGGCGGATTTATATATGTGCAGGATGGTTTCAGACAGGAAAAACTTCCTGGCCCTACACAGAAAACCGACCTTCTTAGTGGAAGATTTAGCTATAGATTCTATATATAGAATCTATAGCTAAATCATTCCACTTGAAGTCTGTTGTGAGAGTTAACTCGAGGAGGCGCAGTGTTTTGCTTTAAGGGAGACTAGCCTGATCCATGCTAATGGTGGGTAGGAGCGATCGTCTGTGAGGGTTAATTAATAGCCGCTTCGTTTTGGAGGCATTAAAATTCACGGGCCATTTCTTACCGCAATCCACCACAGATCAGAGGTCCTTTTCAAGCTCAGCAGCGAGGTTTGCTTTGTCAGCCTCGATAGATTTTTGATCGATGCGAGAGTAAACCGTAGTGTCGTCAGAGTATATGCCTACTTGGGAACTTATTACATCGTAGAGATCGTTAATGTAGATAAGGAAAAGCGTTGGACCTAGAATAGAGCCTTGAGGGACACCTGCGTTCGTATGATAGTATTGGGAAGCATGTCCGTTCAATACTACCTACATTGTGCGATTCGAAAAGAATGACTGGACTATGTCAAACAATTGTCTAGTTATACCATAGCCCCGCAGCTTGCATAAAAGGCCAGTATGCCAGAATCTGTCGAAAGCTTTGGAGATATTTAGAGCAATAGTTCGGGCTTCGTCGTTCTTGTCGAGAGCCTGGTGTATATACTCAGTGATGGTGGTGAGAATATCAGCAGTAGACCTAGTGAAGCAGAAACCATACTGTTTGTCAGAGAAGAGACTGTGGGCTGTGAAATGTTGAAGCACCTCGGCGTTGATGATGGCTTCGAACACTTTGCCATAAATCGGTAGGAGGCTGATAGGGCAATAATTAAAGTAGTCAGAGTGTTCACCAGTATTTTTATAAATAGGAACCACGGAGGAGGACTTTCAGCTGGCAGAAAATCAAGAAGCAGATAGGCAGTAGTTATAGAGTTTGGAGAGAACAGAGGAGAGTTTCAGATTTAAAATCAGTAGATGTTTACTTACGAGAAGATATGGATTTCGAGAAGATCTGAACGAGAAGGTGTGCATTCTTTAAAATGGTAATGGAATGTTACCGGGCTGTGAGGTTGTGTTGTAGCCGCTCACTCTGGATCGCGCACGCTGGATCAAACGTTGTTTTCCCCGACAAAGGCGGGCGCAATTTCGAATCTTTATCTCGAATGCGTAAGCTCTGTTTATTTAATAAATACCCAAAACTGGTATACACCAAAATAACTTTTGGAATAATGAGACATTCTTATCTAAAGAAGTGACGGAAATCATGACACCTAAATTATTTGTAAATACAGGATTTTAACTACCTGGGAAGTGTTCTATTACACCAGGGGTCGGCAACCTATGTCATGCGTGCCACACGCGGCACGCAAACCAATTTCTAATGGCACGTAGCCGCAAATGACATCACAATGTCCCAACCAAAAGCTACTACAACGCAAAGAAGATATTTAGTTGTTTTAAAACACATCACTCATTGCTGACTCCCTGCTTGTTTCAGCTTCTAATAACGTGTAATAAGAACACTAACTAATAGATGAGAAAACCTTTCGACGAACGAGTTTTTTTATTAATTCTACAATTACCTGCTTGAAGAACTGTTTAGGGCCTAACAGTTCTCCCAAGATATTTCATCTGTTTGAAGAAAATCGCTTTTGATCTTTCGGCTTTTGGTTTGTGAGCAAATTTTCTCTCACATAAAAGTCCACAACAAAGTTGCCTAACACCTGAAGATTTAGAAAATTGTGCATAAATCAAAGTATGTTACCAATATTGAGTTAGGCTAAGAGCTATTGGCTAAGGCGATGCAAAGGCAATGTTCCCACTGATAATAAAACTTTGAAAATACTTTTAAAAACAGTTTATTTCTACTAAAGTGGTCTACATATTATTGTATATATTACTATATAAAATATATTGTAGAACAGGTATATTGACCTTGACTTGTACAAATATATTTATGCTGTTGGTCCACTGAATGATTTTAAAAGCCTAAGTCGGCACATAGCAAAAGTTTGCCGATCTAAATTGAGGGAGAAATCCGAAGGTGCATTAAAATAGCGAAATGTGCCTTCCGAAACAAAATATTAAGAAACAGGAATATTTCGTTGAAAACAAATATAATAGTGATCAATTGTTATGTAATATAAATCCTCTTAAATGGAAGTTAAGGCTGGACAATTTCATCGCAGATAAAAAAGTGACTGAAGGAAACGAGAATGTGACTCTACAGAAGGATGCTGAGATTATCATAGATGGAATATGTGAACGATGTGGGCGTTTGAAAGAAAATAGTAACAAAAAGGACACTTTTACTTAGAATAAAAAAGAATCAGAATATTATAGGACACATGATGAGGAAAGATGGCTTGGAGAATTTGACACTCACTGGATATATTGAAGACAGGAAAGGAACAGGGAAACAGCAAGTGATATATCTAACGAAAATAGAAGGCAAGGCATTGAATAGGAGGGATAGTAAAGCGACATATATTG
The DNA here is from genome assembly GCA_037127315.1 of Ascarosepion bandense. Classification (NCBI taxonomy): domain Eukaryota; kingdom Metazoa; phylum Mollusca; class Cephalopoda; order Sepiida; family Sepiidae; genus Ascarosepion; species Ascarosepion bandense. The sequence continues at coordinate 9,228,546 of JBBBDQ010000239.1, read as the reverse complement.
ATTAGAGCTACAGAGAATAGGAAGTTGTGGTGAGCCATGATCGACCATCTTCTGAAGGAACGTAGCACATAGAAGATATTGTCCTGATTATATGAATGACTCTGGCGATTAGTTACTGTTTGAAACCTTATCTCATTTTTCATGTTCTGGTAGTTACAACTATTCGCTTACCGTCAAAGCCAAGGAAAATCGCCCAAAGCTGCAAATATTTTTACGTTGTATCGAAATATGAGATCAAGCCTAAAAAATGAAGGCCTTTGTTTTCTTTTGTTCTTTGGTTTCTCCTGAAGGAACTTTGGGGAAAATTTGAACGAATCGCCTGTGTTGGTCAGTCGGAGCCCGGGCCACGGCCGCGACCGGCTGACTGACCGGCCAAGCTGCACGCTAGACTTAACTCTTCAACGTATCGATTACCGATTTAGCGGGGCGACCATTACCATAAAATGTTATCCGGCGTACGGTCGGCGCATGCGTACAAGTAATTGTGTGCGCGGTGGAGTGTTTTTACAATCGCTGGCCGAGGAAGACGGGTAGGAGGCGAAAGAAGAGGAGGGGTTAATAGTAAGTTGGATATTGGGTTAGGGGTGGAGCAACCCAGGAAAACTTATGCAAGTTGAATTGGGTATGGGGGTGACGAAACATTTATCTTTGGACAACCTAACACCGAGAAAACTATAAAATACAGCGAACTAAGTATGAAGTCATGAAACCCAAAGCACTTATCAAGGGAGAGTGTGTTTAGGGGGCGGGTGATTGAAGAGTGAGCAGAAGGGTAGATGGTAGTCAGGTCAGAGGTAATAGGTTCTGGCAGTCGACGTTGCGGTTAGAGAGAAAGAAAACTACGAAGCGGGATTTTATCATTTGGCTTGCAATGTCAGTGTAAAACCGCTTGGTCTCCATCACCAACCCAACACCTTAGCACCCCCTGACCCACGCTCCGCTTAATTCAGGCTGGCTGATCGTTTCGACCAACCAAACAGTCGAAAGGATGGATGGACAGTTTAGCGGGCCGGTTTTATTGGTCAATTATTTACAGCTTCTCGAAGAAGGAAAGATCGAAGGATCAAAAGAGGAGGGGGCTGACGGTGTCTTTTTGCTGTAATGCAAAAAGCAACCCCCTCTTCATTTTGAAAGTACTTTTGCACCCTGGGTTTTCATCGTGTTCTCGTGATTTATATCCCTAATGTATCAGCAAATTTCCAGATGTTATAAAATACATACATACGTGCATACATCTATCTATCTATCTATCTATCTATCTATCTATCTATCTATCTATCTATCTATCTATCTATGCCTGCGTATATATTAAAAAGAAAATGGTTGCAAGTAATATACCAGAGTTACGCGATTAAACACCAAATACTGACAAAATCAACCTCGCCATTCATCCATGTAATGAAACGCTGATTATGCAAAAGCAAGTTGTAAAAACTTCCTCTCATTAATTATGATTAAAAATATTCTAATGAGAAAGTTTTGTTTTATATATATATATATATGTAAGTGGAAGGGAAGGCAAGCTGACTTCCTTTCGACTTCTACATCAGCTCGGGCTACTATTCTCCTTCTCTCCCCTTCTTGGCCTCTTTCTCTTCTAAACTATCATTTATTTCCGGTTACACTAGAATTTCTCCATTTCTGGTCCGGCTGGGGTTGATAACGCTGGTTTTTAAAACCTGTAGAAATATCTACTGGCCAAATGTTAATTTCTGAATTTACATATGAGATCTATATATATATATGTGTGTTTGTGTTTGTGTGTATGTATTTGGTAATATTTATATATATATGTGTGTGTGTTTGTGTTATTAATAACACACACACACACATATGTGTGTGTGTGTGTGTGTGTGTCTGTGTGTGTGTGTGTGTGTGTGTGTGTGTGTGTGTGCACGCGCGTTATTGTTAGCACACACACACATATTGTATTCCTGGTATTGTTTGAATAGGCTATTTATGTTTCATTTTTTTTACCAAAATGCGAAAAATAGACTGAAATTTTGCAAAAATAAACCAAAAGAAAGCTTAACAATTTTCATTGTTCTTTATCTAAAGTTGTACAAACTAAACATTACAATCAAAAATACCCCCATATACACATATTAATTACCTCTACTATTTTGTAATAATTCGCAATACCTAAGTTTAAAAAGAATTTTTATAAATGAAAAAGCTTTATTAAAGCTTCCATTGAAACTTTAACTGAAAGCTAAAGGACTATATTTACTATTAACACTGAGCAAAGTATTTTGTAGTGTATATTTCAGACATTATATTGATTGAAATTTTCTTTTCTAGGATAACGGTTTAGCGCCCGTTTTAGTGGTCTTTCCTTTTTTTTTTTTAATCATATCACCCCAAGCAAGGCGGTGACGCCACTGATACGCATGGGGCTACTTAAGAGTAGAATGATAGGAAAAAAAGAAAGCCGGGAACCACATTCTAAACAGGAAACAAGGGATGAGCCTCTTCACCTGTTCAAAAGAGGTGGATGGAGTGTGAACCGGGCGATAGTTAAGTCTATCTACTCCAATTGAGAATAAAAAAAGAGAAAAGAAAAAAGAAGTGAAAGAAGAGGGGGTTGGGGGTGGGGAAATGCCGGGATCTACATCCTAAACAGGAAACAAGGGATGAGCCTCTTCACCTGTTCAAAAGAGGTGGATGGAGTGTGAACCGGGCGATAGTTAAGTCTATCTACTCCAATTGAGAATAAAAAAAGAGAAAAGAAAAAAAAAGTGAAAGAAGATTGGGGTGGGGGGAAATGCCGGGAACCACATCTTAAACAGGAAACAAGGAATGAGCCTCTTCACAATGTAATTTTCTTTATTAAAAAAATCTTTCAAAAATGAAATATATTATTTGAGGAACAACTGCTATATTACAGAATAATTCATCTGATTTGAAACATGTATTTAAACACGAACAGTAGTAGTGATTTAAGTACCTTTCAACACCCTGCAAGCATTTGTCAGACATTGTTAAGTTATTTATGTTTATTGCTGTTCTACAGAGACTTTATCAGCGACAACATAATTTAAGAAAATGATGCGTGAACTTTTTTAAATATAATTTCAAGCATTCAATAATCTTTAAAATAATGAAAATAGTCTTTGTAATTTAAATTAGTGATGTTGAATTTAAAATTAATATAGTCATCGATCCCATTTTCTGATAATGTCCCTTAAAGACATTCAGACTTTCAAAATGATTGCGTTTTATACGCATTAAAAAATAATTTTAAAAATCTTGGTGCGTGATGAGTTATATTAAGCGTTTCAATTTTAGATTAGTAAATATAGTATTTACTTAATAACTAAATAACCTAAAGCAGACAATGTATTAAAGAAACTTAAAAATGTTTTTGAAATCTTTTAAATTATTATAATAAAAAACAAATCGAAAAAATATTTCTAAAAATTCATTATTCTTTGAAATCTTCTCTTCAGAATATAATTTCTTAATATATGTTATTTATAAAAGCAATTAAAAGCTTATCTAATTAAATAATATCATCACTTTATTGTATTTTTGTTTTACTATTTCGAGTAGATTTTCGGGAAAGTAGCAACTGTTTGGAAAAACAAAGGAAAAAGAAAAAAGAAAGAAAGAAAGAAAGAAAAGATAATTTACATTCTTCAAGGAGTCCTAATAAGACAAAGTTTGCTGATAGAATTTCTAGAAATTTCATGAAATAAAGTTAATTAGGATGTGGTGGGGATCAAGTAACATATAAAATAAATATTTTGACAAAATTTTCTAAAAATAATAATTTAAATACATAAATTAATTTTTGAATAAGTCCTGAAAGTTTAATTAAAATCTGATAATTATTGGATTTTTGCAAGAATTTCGAAATTCATTTGTTTTTCAAGAAAAAAATTTCAGTAGTTTAATCTGGTTTCACGCTGACACAACAAGAAAAGCTAAAAAAACACACAAAACAAAGCAAAAAACAAAAAACAAAACAAAAACAAAAAAACAAAAACAACGAAGAACAAATGAAAACTAAAAAAAATAAAAAATAAACAAACAAGATTTTAAACCAAAATTTCGAACGTGTCAGAAATTATTAAAAATATAAAATAATAATTGGTTTTACTTCTTAATAATAACATAAACGTTTTCACGATAAAACTTTCATTTTATTAAGACTGACAATTTTTCATCATGCCGTGTTGTTTTCTACTGAAAAAGTGGAGGTTATATATATAACCTCCACTTTATATATATATATATATATATATATATATATATATATATATGCATATTGTCTCATGCAAAGCCTTTGGATTGACAATTAGCATAAAAAAGACTTCGGTAGTACAACAACCACACCCTACTCCGAAACAAGTTGAAGGTGTAAGGCAAAATCCACCGGAGTATAGATTTCCTGAGCGTAAACTGGAAGTCGACGGTCATGATATAAATTATGTCAAGTCCTTTCTTTACCTCGGTAGCAAGGTGAACCAAAGAGGTTCTCTTGACGATGAAATTGTTCATAGAATTGCTAAAGCCACTTGTGCCTTTGGAAATCTTGGTCATCACTTGTGGGACGAAAGGGGTATTCGACTAGACACAAAAATCCTTGTTTACCGTGCTGTTGTTCTTTCCATTCTTCTTTACGGCTCTGAATCGTGAACTCCGTACAGACATCACATTCATCAGTTAGACGTATTCCACAAAAGCTGTCTACGCTCCATTTGTGGTCTTGGCCTCCGCGACAAGGTTTCAAATGCTGAATTGTACACAAAATGCAAAATATCTGGAATCAAACCATTCCTTATCCAATCGCAATTGCGGTGGGCTGGTCACGTCTTGAGGATGCCTGATGACAGAATTCCGAAGATTGCGATGTACAGTCAGCTGGCAGATGGGAGAAGGAATGTGGGACGGCCTTGGCTTAGGTACAAAGACAAGTTGAAGAGTAACCTGTCTGCAGTGAACATACCATATGGAGGTCTTGAAAATGTAGTGAGTGACCGCAAAGAGTGGAGATCACGGTGTTTTGAAGGTCTCCAGAAGTTTCAATCTGAAAGCATAAACAAACTGAAAGAAAACCGAGAAAGAGCAAAACGACTAGCAGCGGCACCACTGTCTGCAGCGGTCAGTCTGCATTCATGTTCTATTTGCGACCTTGTTTGCAAATCTCTTCAGAGGCAAAAACATAAATGAATTTTATAAATATAAGTTGTCTGAACCTCATACGTCGAAATCGACGGGAGAATCAATCATATATATATATATATATATATATATATATATATATATATATGGGAATTCAAATGATCTGTCCAATTTAATTGGAGTAGATAGATCTATCTATCGCCCGGTTCACACTCCACCCACGTCTATTGAACAGGTTAAGAGGCTCATCCCTTGTTCCCTGTTTAGGATGTGGTTTCCGGCTTTATCTTTACCAATCTTTTCACTATTACGTAGCCCCCTGCACATCAGTGGCGTTACCGCCTTGCTCGGGGTGATACGATTAAAAAAAAATCCATTCATACCGTGTAAACGTCTTTCAAAAGCTAAATTCAGAGATGGACAAGGAGTGAAAACCAGTATCAACTGCCCCGTCTAACTTCCACGTATTGTCAAATAATCCATCACATAATGAATCCATTCACAACGCCCAAATGACTCTTTCCCTGTTTAGCAAGGAAGAAGGGCACCTGTTAGTATGACCCCAAACGTTATTTTTGGGGGATACTTATACTTGAGTAAATGTGAATTACAAAAAATAAAAACCAAAAACCGAGCAAACGGAAACAAAACAAACAGGGCGTCTATTCACTCGTGAGTATCCGGTAGCAATAACATTCGGAGTCATAAGCGATAATATGGGATTAAAAATAAAATCCATTAATTCCTTAGCAAAACACACGTTCATGCACATTATTCTTATAACGAAATTATAATCTTTTTCCAGATGTGACTAATGTAGAAAAATATAGTAAACAGTTCGAAGACTGGTGAGACAGGAAGGACACGTTTCTCATGTTTTTTTTATCATTTCACCCGAAGCAAGCGGGGCTGCTACTAGTGTGAAAGGATTACAGTGAGAGAAAAGACTGAGTATAGGGGCCATTAAAGAAAGGGTCAAAGATGAATGAGAGTGAAGAAGATAGAAATTGACAATTGACGTTGTATTTTATTTTTTGGAGATTATAGCTATGAAGAAAACAAATAAACGGAAAGAAGTTCCACAGACAGGAAGTGTATGAAAAGAAGCTGTTCGAGAAGTGACGGTGGCATTTAACTATTTCAATGATAAAAGGGTGAGATCTAGATGCCAATATAGTCAATCAATTATGTGCTATTGTGATACACGCTTAGGCAATCATGTCCTAAAAGAGACATAACATACCTTTCTTTAAGGGTATTTGTGCGTATGGAACGAATTTAACTGGAATTCGAACTCGGCTCTCCGATTTCTCGTTCCGAGCCGATATTCACTGCACCACAATGCACATGCCTATTCGATTTAGTAATTTAGTAGAATACTTAAATTCTTGTGGACAGGGTATTTGGGGGAAAAAGCTAGTCAGAGCAGTTGCCATATTTGAATTCGAAATGCCAAATCACGATTTGGATTTTGTCGAGAACATCGAGATGAATAGAAGGAGTACCCAACCAGACACAGTAACAGTATTTAATGCACGGGCGAACGGTACATTTATAAATGTGCAAGTCGTATTCTGACGAGAAAATCTTCCTAGCAGTAGATGCATCTATAGATATATTCATTCCATTTCAGGTCGGTTGAAAAAGTGAGGACAAGGAGGCGCAGTGTGTTGCTTGCAAGGGCACTCGCATCTATGGTGGTTAAAGGGGATCAGATTTGTTTTGAAGGCAATAAAATTTACGAGCTATTTCCTGTTCCAGTTAACTACTGATTGGAGGTTCGTTTTAATCTAACAACATATATATATATATATATATATATATATGTGTGTGTGTGTGTGTGTGTGTGTGTGTGTGTGTGTGTGTGTGTGGAGAGAGAGAGAGTGAAAAAGAGAAAGAGAGAAAGAGATATGCATAGATGTATTGTTAGGCGTATATTGTTTGATGTCAAATTTGGCACAATATTTTACAGGGAAGTTATATCGGAAAACTTGGCACGATTTTATATTGAACTCATTGTCATTGCCTTGCGTTGATGCATTAATGCTACACAGTGACTAATGCAATATATACATATTCATAAATGATTGCATCCTCAACATTATTTTTTTAAAATCATTTCATTCCAAGCAAGACAATGAAGCCACTAAGACAAATAGATTAAGAAGTGTCAGAGAATATAAGAATAGGAGAGAGAACAAGAAAAGTACAAAAATTCAGAAAACAGATGACTATTTATATTGCATTTGAATATTTGAAGATCAAGGCTGAATTGGAAGCAAGAAGCCGGATTAAGATTTCACAAGTGAAAATCGATAGAAGAAACTGTTAGCATAGGACTTACGGTTGCATCTGACCCTTTTAACTGTAAAAATAACGTCATGCTACCAATCTAGTACTGCGCATAAATTCATAAACTATATGTACCATACAGCAATTACCATGAAAGTATTTAGAGAAAAGACACGAATAAGCTACAATACGGCGTGGGAAAGGAACATATGCCGAGGTGCCAGACTAAAAAGCAATAGTTGTTTCCAGTTAAAGCGAAACCGTAGACTGAAAGAAAAATGATTGGATGTAGGTCAAATTTTGATTTCCTGGTATCGATATCAAATAATTTTTTTCGTCGTAAACTGAATTTTGAAGGCTAAATAAGTCGTCTTAGTAAATGGCACCATGGCTGAGACAAGAACTACAATTATACCTACTTACAGCCAAACCCGAAGCAAAAACTAAAATAAAAGGGCTGAAAAACTGATTTTGATCAAACCCGGTAGGATATCGGGGTATCGATTGCAACCTTGAAACTTCTGAATATCGTTTCTTATGTCTTTGTCTATGAGTGTATCAAATTTGATTAAAATCGGACCACTTCTTCTAAAACCCGATTTTTTCAATTATCGATTTTCGATATTTATCGGGGGTACCTCGACACAAAACCTAGCTAAAAACACTCGCAGACGCTTATAGTACAACTGTGTCAATTTTCAAGAAAATCGGTTCAGATGATATTTCTTTTTCTGTTTTTGCTTTTTCGTTGCGGGGGTGTATATTGTAGTTGTTGCTTGTATCCACATTTCTTTAGTGCTTCGACGTATGGTGTTCTTTTGTTATTGAAAATCTGTATGTTAGAAGAATTTTCAGATAGTCTGCAGCTGATTGATATGGGTATTTGTTTGATGATTGAAGGTGGGTGGTTGGAGGATGTGTGTACGTAAGTTAGATCGTCGTTATCTTTTCTGTATGTATCATCTGGTTTAATCCACCATACAACAAAGCCGTCAAATCAAAACAAACATAGGTAAGACATTCCTGAACTTAATAGAAAAACACTTCCCGGTGACAAACCGCTTAGCAAAAATATTCAACAAAAACAACGTCAACATTAGTTACAGCTGCACAAAAAATATTACACAAAAAAAAAAGCCACAACAAAAAATTAACAAACTACAATAATGCAATCGAAGAAGTGCAATGCAACTGCAGAAACGGAACTACATGTCCACTCCAGAAAAATTGCCAGCAAACAAACATAGTATATAAAGCCAAGGTAAGTGCAAACAACAACACAATGTACTACATCGGTGCCACTGAGGCACCATTTAAGAAAAGAAATAACAACCACAATCTTTCATTCTCCAACAGAAAATACTTGAACAGTACTACACTATCAACATACGTATGGCGTCTAAAAGACAGAAATATTTCACCAACAATAAGCTGGAAAATACTGAAATTCTTACCTATCATAGTTTCACACAGAATCCATCAAAAGTACATATGTACGTACGAGAAATCGACAACTGTCCAACAACCGAATGCGTATGTATGTGTGCAACGGCACACATATACATATATATACCGAACCCCGCACGATTCGCATGTGTATGTTTATTTAAGCCTCAGTGAACGAACGCCCGTGCGTATGTATGTATGTCCTTGCGCGCGTTGATGGGTGTACAAATATATATATATATATATATATATATATATATATATGTGTCTGTGTCTGTCATGACGACAGATTTCCCCCACTCCCACAATAATACACGAATATACACAACCCTACATATAACCAATTTTTAAAAAATTAATCGGTGTGTCTGACGATCGCAAGAGCGTGAAACCCAGGGTTGCAAACTCACATCTATCTATCTATCTATCTATCTATCTATCTATCTATCTATCTATCTATCAGTATGTCTACTAGTAGATAAACCCACATGCACACATACATAGATGTATTTATTTGTAGAAAAATACAATGTTCCCACGTGTATATATATATATTCAAATATGAATATAGGTAAAGACAAACAGAGAAATACATATATACATACAATTTAACCCACGTATTAATAAGAAATTTAGAGAAATGAAGGCCTTAAGAATCAGAATTATTACACAATAATTTAACAATATATGCTATGATAAAAACTTATTACATATTAAGCAGAAGATACTTGCTAGATTAAAATCTATCAAATATTAACAATTATTCTATGTTAGATTAAATAACTAATAACTATATAACTTGACAGTCTATGTTAGATAATATACTTAACAAATATTAATATGATAATATATGCCAAATTAAATGCCTAGTAAATAATTATTTGACAATCCATGTTAGATGAAATACCCAGCAAATAATGGTAAATAACAATTGATACCAGTGAAGATAGTGTATACATATATTCATATTATTACTACTCACATTGTAAAGTAAAAACAAGTGCACTATGTTTACAGGTTAAAATTGTCTATAAATCTGATGATTTCTGACTTCTCATTATAACAACGATAACAAGGGGCATAGAGAGAATTACAAGTTTGAGACCTTGTAAGTACTTTACATTTTACTGTAGGAGTTTTGTTTTTTCTTTAGAACACCATAAGTACTTAGATAACGAAGTACTTTATTTATAAAAACTATTATTGAAAGATAGTACATGCTGGTACCAACGAGTTTTGAACGGGCTTTTAGTAGACCCAATATAAATCTTTGTACAATCCTTAAAACTTCTACAATTGCATCCGCTGGTATTAGTTTTATTATATTTGGAATTATCTATCTCAGTATTGGAATGCACCGAGTTCATTGTATTTTTGTACTTGTTGAAGACTTCGTTATTGTGTTTGTTAAAAGATTATATCAAATAAATATATTAAACGTGTATAAATTTCTAAATGTATTGAAAATGCACTGATTTTTAAATGTAGTAAAAGGGCACTAATTTCTATATATATTGAAAGTACACTAACTCCTAGCTGCTATTAAAGTGCCCTAATCTCTTTATGTATTGAAACTGCACTAATCTCTAAATGTATTAATAGCTCACTAATTTCTAAATGTATTGCACGTGCACTAATTTCAAATTGTAAGAAAATTGCTATAATTTCTAAATGTGATTGAAAGTGTACTAATCTCTAAATGGATTAAATGTGTATTAATTTCTAAATGCACTGAATGTGCAGTAATTTCTAAATGTATTAAAAGTGCACTATTTTCTAAAGGTATTAAACATGTACTAATTTCTAAATGTAGTAAAGTGCACTAATTCTTTACTGTATTGACAGCGCACTTATCTATAAATGTATTGAAAATGCAGTAATTTCTAAATGTATTGAAAGTGCACTAATCTCTAAATGTATTAAAAGCGTACTAATTTCTCCTACTATAAAAGTACTTATAGTATGAGACAACGTTTCTCTTTTCCTCATAAAATTACTGCTGAAACAATCTGGTATAATTAAAAACAATCATGATAAAATTAAAACTAAAAGCCATAAAAGCTGAATGTAATCGACCAACTGTAACATCTTGATTCGACTAACGTCAAAATTTTATAGCTGAACTTCCCTGTATCTTTTTACGATTTTGATGCAAAATTGTAAACACCCTTCGTAATACTT